>JZLH01S0605313.1:10986-27351 GCA_001188425.1 Eucidaris tribuloides | reverse complement strand
TGAAAATTCTACATTACTCAAATTCCAGATTTGATTCCATAATTGATCATAAAGAAAAGAAGATTTTTCTAATAAAAAATCCCTATTTACTTACCATGAAATTTAATAAGTTCATTATTTTGTAACAGTAAAATCACCAATATACAACACGTTTGCAAAAATATGAGCTTATCATTACCTTAACCGTTGGCCAGATTTCAGGTTATTACTATTTTTCTCACGCGAATATTAAATTGGGGTAAAGGTTGCCTTTCATATCAATTTGCCTGGAACTATAGCCTACCATATGAGTCATTTTGGTGCTCCTTTTTATACTGTACAAATACAAATCTTGGCTTTCTTGGATTTCGGCATACTGGAGGAAATTAGATACCCAAACTCAAATGATGGGACAAAATGACGTTGAGTTCAAGAAGTTATTTGTTTGTAAATGCACAAAGACACCATGTGATTGACTTCGCAGACTGTACGCGTAGCGTACGCAAAGCTCGTTAGTCGTTCGATTAGAGATCGCTGTCTGTAAGCTAATGATAAGTTATGAAATGATGATGAAGACGTTTTTGATTCGCTTTGATTCGCTGTCAGGACGTTCGATTCGGTTGAATTCACCCATGCGGAATTCATTTGCTGGGAATGCTGTGCGTATTTGGAATTTTTCAATTCGTTCGCGGTACGCAATGCCAATTCGTCATAGTGTGACGGCGCCTTTACAAACAGGCATATTCATGTATACATACACTTCCAATCAGAGGCGTCGATGCTGGGGGGGGGGGGGGCAGGGGGCGATCGCCCCGCCAATGAAAAATAATATGGGGGGGGGGACAAATATATCGGTTTCCCCATCCAATAATTTTGACAACTTGAAAAATTCATAATTATAAAAAGCATTGGAAAGCACCATAAAACCATTAAACATGGCATAAAAATACTATTAAACATACAAAATTGTTGATTTTTGGCGCGTTTCGCGCGCACATTTCTGTATTACCTTTTGGAAATTCTTTTCACTTTTGCCCCCCAATCCGAAACATGGATCGACGCCCCTGCTTCCAATCATCTACCATCACTATTCAAAACAGGTTTATTTCAAATTCAATCATACATTCATATCGAACCCGCCATTCTTAAGACTATCAATTAGAAAACACTACAATAATCTTAGCTCAAAAATCTATTCGGCAGTATGGACCAGATATCTAGCACGACTTACAACAACAATGTCTCTCTCTTAACTCATTTAACGCGTCTTCGACCAAACACATACAAGCCTAAAGGCTATACTGCAAATATGAAGTCGCTGCTCTAGTGAAGCTTTGTTTATGGTTTGTCGGTCTCCTGCATACTTTCTGTTTATACATGTATTATTAACTACAAGTACATATTATTTATATCAAATTTGTTATTGCATAATTTAATTGTTTATCATGTTGTTAAATTAGGAATTATATTGCCTTGGCTTTGATAATATCGTATAGTATAATATGATGCGTAATGTTATGTTTTGTTTTATCATGTTGCTTTGTTTGCAATCATTGCATTGGAAAAAAACCACAGAAATAAACAAATAAAAATATAAAATAAAATAAAGCGAATGCCACGTGTGGAAGCATTTATTTGGGGTTTGTGTGCATGCATTTATCATTCCATTCCATTTCTTTACAAACGCATAATTCAAATACCATTCGTGACTTAATTTGAAACAAGTGAACCCGCGACGTTCGTGCGATTGACGCGAGTAATCGCACGATTACCTGCTAGTAGTCGCAGCTATTCGCACGTTTGTATGCCATTAGCCGTAGGTAATCGCACAATTGCCCACCACTTGCCGCAGGTGATCACACGACTGGCGGCGACTTGTCTCAGGTGAACGTGCCACTAGTGGTGCGATTAGTGGCAGGTATTCGTGCGATCACCTACGGCAAGTGGCAAACAGGTCGCACAAGTGTGACCATACAGCATAAATCGTCCGAGTTACATGCGATCTTGCTGCGGAGGGCCTTGAAGTGCGATTCATTTGATCGCAGGTAGTCGCAACTGCTAGTGTGACCAGGGCCTGAAGGAGAGAGTCTCTCCCAAACGTTGCTACTCGAAAAGTGAACCTAGCTTTTGTATGCATTTATTTGGGATCCGCAACGTGTAACAGTTGCGAATCATAGATTTCGTCAGAATCTTCTTGGTGATCCAATTGCACTAGAAATAGGACGTACGCGCCCGAAGAACGCGCGTGTACACACATTCCCTATACGTGCATTTTTAAAATCAGTCATAAATCTCTCGAAACATAGAAGACTTTCATGTTTTTATTGTCTGTCTGATAGGCTGACATGCCCTGTAATAATGCAATTTTCTGTAATGATGTGGCATGATAAGTTCTCGACAATGACATGTTGTCAATGTGATCAGTCATCCGTGACGTCATCTCTGGCGTCATTTGTAAATAAAAAATCGAATTTTGTCCATATATCATGACTGCAGTCAAATCACATGATCGAATTTGGCACACCAAAGTTGGATCAAGAATCACCATTTTTTCGTATCGATGTGCGTGCGGGCGTAATGAAGGACGCATACGCGCGTGTCATGTCTTTAAAAAGTTCCCATATTCCTCAATTTAATTTCCAGTTTGCAAAAATTGCATCATTTGGTTATCTTAATTATCATAACGTCGTCTGAGACGTCATTAAAGTGATAGGCTAACATTGTGGAGCTTCAATTAAAAAAATAAAAAAAATTGTCAAACTTTGATATCTGAGCTACATAGTAGTGTTCAAATGGACAAATAAACACCCTAGAACACAAAAGTTTGGAAAGTTACACTGCCAATGGCAAGTTATTCATGAATAAACAATAAAACTTGGGGCGAGTTTTATTAACCTAGGTGTACACACAGTAAGTCTATGGGAGGAAATAGGCAAGTTAATCTGGTCAACTTACGATTTTCACTTTTTATAAAGCACTAAATAATCATTTTGAAATACAATTTTTTTTCAGGGCTTCATTTTTAGACCTCATCAAAGACACTGGTAGCATGGGGAATCATGCGGCTCAGATTTTTTTAACTGAGGTAAATGTTAGCCAAGGCCTTTAATGAAAATCGAATTTAGTCCCTATCATGACTGGAGTTATCTGAGATGACAAGCAGATCACCAAATTCTTCCCAGTGACGAATTCAAATCTGGTCTTCTTTTTACTTTCTGACCATTTTTTTTTGTCCCAAATATCTCAAGAATGACATGTCCTTTCATTTTGCAACTTTCCATGATCATGTGTCATGACAATATCTCGACAAGGACATGTCATTACTATGATCAGTCACCCGTGACGTCATCTATGACGTCATTTGTTAAAATCTGCTTATGTCAGTTATCTCATGACTGAAGTCGAATTACGGAACCAAATTTGACACATGTCAAGGTCGGGTCAAGGTCAACCTCTGGACAAAGCCGAGTGTGTGCGCGCGTTACGACGGTCTCATAACGAAGATGACACGCGGATCACCTAATTCGTCTCAGTGACGAATTAAAATTCTAGTTTACATTTAATTCTGTCAGCCTGAGTCATAAACTTGCACCAAGATATAAATTGTACATTTTAACATGTTTAAGGGTATTATTTAGCGTGTTGACTTGGAGATTGTGTAATCTTTATACGGTAAATAATGCATGACACTTGCGGTTCCAGTAACGATCGGGTAAAGTATATTCCTCTATAAACGATATGATGTTATTTCATTATAGCATACTCATTTTCCGCCTTCTGTAATTAATTATTGTAATTTTGTGTTATAACTTCGCAACTACTGGAATTGAGAACGGACATTTTGCCACAGTTATTTAGTTTACCTTTCTGTCCCTGGCGTTCCAGTGGTTGTTATATTCTCTGTTACATTGTTATCTTTCTATTAAAATATCTTTGCCGCATAATATAATAATAACAGTGAAATAGGCAGTTCTTTCTAAAGCAGGTAGGTTAAGCGTTGATGACGACCAACGCAATTATAACAATGAATCTTGCGCATTATTGACGCACACATATAAAGCTGCACACGCTCATGGGTGCAAATCCTCGCAGGAATTTTATTCATGGGGGGGGGGCACACCTGGATGCAATAATAGGGTGTCCCCCCACTTGAATAGAATTCCTGCGAGGATCTGAACTTATGCACCCACTAATTGATCACGATACTCTGTTTTGATCGATTAAAGTACGCCGTCGTCTGTAGCACGGGTCTGGATCCCTGCGCGGTGAGCAGTATACAAGTAATGCACATGTCCGAGTCCGTTAGCGGCGGCGCAACGCACTGGAGGGTATTTACAATCGTGCAACATGCACGAGACGCAGCCGATCGCGAGTGCATGTTGCACAGCATTGTAAATACCCGTGATGCGCAGCGTCGCTTCTGACGTCACGAACGTAAACATGTGCATTATCGAAATATTAGGCCTTCTCTAACGGCCATTAAGCTTGTATGACCAGCCGCCTCTCTCAACGACAGCTAAAATTAGTCCGACTCGTAGTCGTATACAGTGCAGTGTACAGCGCATGATGCCGCAGCCACTGTGCAGGCGACATTAATTGGGTGATTTCAAGTTCGGTGTTGAAATTTGGTGTTGGTGTTGTAAGAACACTAACACCGGCTGTAACACCATACTTGAAGTCAGACCTGGTGTCGGGGTTGACCTCGAAAATTATGACGTACTTCCTGTAGTTCGTGTTGACGCTGGTGTTGAATATCGTCTGCTGAACTGAGTACTGCGGTTGGTGTTTGTGATTTACGTGTAATTTTCCCATTCATCAACACAAAACCCTAGGGATTAGGATATTCTTGACTTCAAGTTCGGTGTTGGTGTTGATGTTGGTCTTGTTATCGGCAGAGCTAACATGCGTGTGTGTGTGTTGGCTATATGAAGAAGCTTTACCGCGCGACGCAATCCGTTACAGATACCTTTCCCCCTCAAAAAATTACATAATTTGCCAAATTGATATTTAACTTCCATAATAGGAATAGAGAAAAGTAACATGCCTTTCAGATTCATACAAGTTTTGTGGCAGGCAGTTTTAATTTGGTATTATTTTTGTAACATTTGTCCAAAAATTTGGGCCATCGGCGTAACTTTCAGCCAACACCATGAATCGCGAGTGACGTCACTCGGTGTTGTGGCAATCGATAGTGCAATCGGTATCGTCTACATAAACCAAGCTCGGTGTTGGAGCTCGGTTTAGCAGACGATTTTGTTACCTCAACACCAACACAAACATCAACACCGAATTTGAAATCACCCACTGTATAGGCCTACGTACGGCCTAGCCTCACCGACCCAACTGCGAAGCCTGGACAGTCGGTTAGTAAACATCGCATTATATAGCGTAGTATTAGGTCTACTTACCTACACTTTAGGTATATACTAGCTGAACTGGCCGGAACATTTCGGGAATTAAACAAGTCTTGGTCTCGATCTGAGTGTAGCGTTGAATCAAACCGTCGTCTATTAGGTTCGCGCCATACGTACGTCGTACTCTTAGCACTATCGCGGCGCGAGGTTGCCAGGTTTTCCGATCCTCTTAACGCCAAATAACATTCCGAATTAAGTGAAAACTCCGCCAAATTCGCATTTGATGCATTTTATGGGCAGCATAGCCCGTAACACATTTAAAGCCCTTGCCGCAGCCAAAAATCTGAGTGCCGCGGTTTACGAACAGCTAGATTTTCCACGTGAAGCACACCGCTCCTTTTGGACCCTTGTGCACCTATATTTCTGAAAATCTCAGAAAATTGAGTTTTATAATGATTTTTAGGTATGCCATTGCAAAACGCCAAAAAGCTGTTTGTCGGGCACTTTGAATTCTTCAATGCCAAAACAGTATTAAAAATGCAAAATTTGGTGTTTTTGGCGTTAAAAACGACAAACTGGCAACATTGACGGTAATGTGCGCTGTATAAGATAACACGCAGAGCAGTTATGACTTTTCGTGGCACACAATTTGAACTCGGTGCATGTTTGCGAAAAAATAAGGAGCGCACACGTGACTCATTTCAGCGCGTCAGATTGGATACATTCTTAAACACATTTTATAATGGCAATTATCACACGAACTCTCGTCTAATGTGAAATTGGCGAGATATTGAATGAATGCAGATCATTATGTCGCTCATGCATTAAAAATCAAATTGAGAAGATTAGAAGAGCTCAAACAGGTCATTTTACCTTGTTATCTGAATTACGTTTAAAATCCTCAGTGCAGTGGTAGGTAAGAAACCGCTGACATATGTTAAAAACTGTGTTGACAATGTTTATCTTGCTATCAAATGAGGAAATCTTGTTTTTTTGTGAGGGCTATTGTTATTCAGACTGAATGATAGCATGATGGACTAAATAGCAGAACATAAAGACTAAATTTGTGTAAATGAAATGTTATCTTTTGCGCGTGTAGTTTACTTACGGTCAGCTTGTATGCATGGGGGGGGGGGTGTCACTCACCACATTACGTGCTACCTAAGCGCATCCACACACTGTAAAAATGGACCCTTATGGCGAATTCCGCGCAATTCCACAAACTCAAATTTGGACCCCTAATGGCCAAAATGAAATTCAAATTTCCCCCCTAATGGCATTAAAGAGGAAAAAAGAAATACCCACTAGCAAAAACTAATAATTATGGTACCAATTTCAGTCAACTAGCTGAAGCCACAAAAACTGCTGGGTCAGAAAAGTAACTCTGACTTATACTGAAAATAGAAAAATACAGACAGAGGTTTCGTAAATACCTTCGACTTTGGCAAAGTTTTGGAGTTTTTATAAGAGTTTGCCTTATGCAAGGTTGATTGTACCATGGAATACAATAACCCCTATTGTATGCAGGCAAGAAAGCAACAAACAAGCAGCAAACCAAAGTACAGACAGAAATAGACAGCGATATTGTATTGTATCGCCAAGACATCCAATGGCGTTTTTGCAATCAGGAGATCGCTGCTTCCCCAAATCCCGCGGTGGGGTGCTCGCACCACTGAATTCAATACGGGACCCACAAATTCTAGTACATGGGACTACAGTGTGTTAGTCATTCACAGCTGACACCTCAGCCTCAGCCTATTCCGGAGCTTGGGTCATTTTCATTCATTTCATCCATTTTCACTCATTTATTTTATTTCTCCACGGTCACTCACTTCAGCTAAACAGCTGTTCTTCAGTAAGTCCGTGTGAGTTTAAAAAAGCAATCGATACAATAACAACTAGAACATTATATACACGGTATATGAGATAAAAATACAATAAATACGATATATACATATTGACACATTGGTCCCGACACATATCCCCTTTCGATATAATAATCTATCCCACCCCCATTGAGAGACCCCTACCCGTCCAGAACCTCGACTGATCAATGCCCGACCAGCCCAACGCCCCCCGCCCCATCAAACGCCCCGATCCGCCCGTTACCCCGACCCGTATACCAATACAACACAAAAAGACTAACACGTTACAAAAAAAGACATTTCGATGTACAGTGTCATTACTTACTTGAGTCACCTTAATGGATTGTTTTGCACCCAAAATACTTACAAATTGCCACATATTGTATTAACAGATGACAGTAGCTTAAGTCACACTTCGCCGTCTAAAAATTCCGTCTGAAAAACGAATGCGTACGTTTATTAAACGTTTATTGGACTTTTCAATTCGTTTTTCAACTGGATTACCAACGTATCTAGACGTTGACAGACGGTGCTTTTCCGTTCTGTTCCATTCTATTGTATTCCATTTGCCACCGTCTGACACCATCTGAGGCAAATATTTTAGACGGAGGCATATGGCGTTAGACGGCGCAGTGTGACACATCCTTTGGGAAGGACAGAACCGAATGATTTCCACACTTCACCTGTTTTACCAGAGCTATTTGTGATGCTACGAGTATAATTCTCGTTTTGCATTCCGGATCTTGGATGTAACCTTATTTCTTAGTGATCTGTACTTTTCTCAATCACAAGCCACACCAGATTTTTTCGCAATACATTTTTGTACATTTCTTTCTTTAATCAGGTTTATAATCTCCTCGTTAATCCAAGGTGTTTTTTTTTAATCCGTTTTTCTTCAGTGGAGCGTGCTTATCAATTATTTTATTTACCGGTCTTTCAAACATAGAATATGCTGTTTCTATCTCAATTTCATCCCAGGATATTTCAGAGAAGGCCTCTTTCAAGGAGTCCATATCTATCCCTTTCAAATGTCGGTGTATTTTATACTTATGATTATTGTAACGTTCTATATGCCTTTTCCCGCAAGTGCAAAATACAAGATAATAATCACTAAGCGTTAGTGGTACAACTTCAACCATTCACACTAAGAAAAATGAATAGGCTCAACTTTGCACCTTTAAAGGTGCAGACCAATGTCACACTGGGAGCACCTTTAAACGTGAAACTTTGCACCTTTCTGAAAGGTGCAACGTTGTACCTGAAAGGTGCAAAGTTGCACCATAGAAAATAAAAAGGTATACTTCTTTTTCTTGCAAACTGTGTGTTTTTGTGTTTGAACCGCAATTTACGTTCATTCTAATGCTATTTATAGTATTTACATTATAATACACTTTATTAATTAACATTTACAAATATTTAAAAACTCGTACAAATACGACCTTACCGGGGTTCGAACCTTCGACTTTCCGCACGTGAGGGGGACGCTCTACCCACTTGGCCATCACGCTGGCCGTGAAGGTGTTTATTTTCAACTGATTATATTGTACTGAAGCCGATGGTGCATTATTTTCATCCTTTTAAGGTGCAAACTTGGACCTATAGGCCGTTTTCTTAATATATTCAAATTCTATGCATACCTTTTAAACAAAGATTCTTCTTGACAACCTGAAAGCTTGCCTGAGCTTGTCCGACATAGAAAATAGTATAATTTATGCAAGTTGCATTTTGTATTGAAATTGTATTCATAGAAACAGATGAAAGAAACAGCTCATCACCAGGCTTCGGAAGAGAAAACATCCATAAATTTGAATACAATATGAAAGTGGTCTATTGGAGGCAAAATGTTCACCTCAAAGGTGCAAAATTGCAAACATAATGGAGTGGGGCGAGCGCTCAGCCGTGAAAGGTGCAGATTTGCGCGAATACCGCTGGAGAAATTGCTCTGCACCTATTTCCGCAAAGTTGCACCTTGTACGCACCTTTATTTTTTAGTGTGTTCCAATTTTGTCTCGTGTATTGGTCATGATTAAGTCAATAATTGAAGAGGTAGTTGGTGTAATCCTTGTTACGGAATTTACTATTTATGCATAGCCGGAACTTTCAGTCACTTCTATAGCAGGAGCTGTGTTTGCCATGGTATATCATTTGGCAAAATGTCGCAGTTCATATTAGTATTCGTATTAGTATTGGGTAAGTGCCTTTAAAGATTGTGTCATTGATTTGCACGTCAAAAAACATCTAAATGAATGAAATCAGCTGAAATCATATCCAATGTGAAGATTAATATAAATAAACACCTCTCATAGAGACTTGGGGTAAAATATTGAGTTTTGGTGAAAATCTGGACGGTTAAACTTCATACTTTTTCATATTACTCAGAAGCATTTTCAAAAAATCCGCGACGTCAAACGTGCACGTGCCGTTCCAAAATTGTCCGATCAGCCGTTAGCTAAATGTCGTGCGGAGGTTAGCCGTTTGACCAATCAGTGCGCTGCGCTGGTCTTCCGACGTTACACAATAACCGCGATTCGCAGTTTGAGCAAAATTTAAACTCACGGAAAGAACAACATTATGGTAACAAGTCGTTATTAGTTTTTCTCATAAAACAACAAATTCATGACGTATGGATCTCAAACTTTCAACACACCATTTGTAAGTACTAAACTACCGTTTGGTATTGATAATGAAGAGAAGTAATGGACTTGCACATCCCTGACACAATCTTTAAGGCCATCTCACCGAAAAATCAAAATTTGTTGTGTGAATTAATTCTGCCATCATATTCTCTCATCTGATCCAATGTACTTAGAAAGTATTCATGAATACGAAAACTCGCATATCTCCGTTGTTAGATCCATTACCTGCTTTGCAACATGGAGTATATTGGGTTCCAAGTTGACAACACCTTTTAAAAGCATTATGCCTTTTCCTGTCATGGAGGCTGCCACATAAAATTGTGTGGGTTAGCACCTTTTTACCTGCTTAAAAGTTGCGTTTTTCGGGGCAAGAATATGCCCACCTTATATGACCAACTAAACGTTTGATTTTTGGTTTGAAATTTCAATAGCGTGAACAATGGTAGTGATATTATATGTAACTCAGTTTCCACAAAAGTGAGGGTTAGCACTATAATCCACCGACCCCTCAATTATTTACATCGTTTAAACTTATGTAGTCATTATTTTGATTTTCTTCGTGACAGCACGCTCAGCGCAAGCCATTCCTTTTGAGATTCTGACTCATTGTTTCATTTCAAAATGTATTTCAGTTAAGCCCCCCCCCCCAAAAAAAAAATGTCATGTTGCCTTCAAGCGACCGACCGCAAAATGTGAAAAAACAGGATCGGGATTTGTTTTAAAGGCCCACTGTCATGACAAAATGGAAAACGCCCTCTTTTGACTCTAATTTCAAATTTGGGGCACTAATGCTACACGTAACGCAACAGAAATTTCTGGTGGTGTGGTAAAATAGAGGATTTATTTCCCTCCTGCTATCCGTACATTATGGCATTACAACAATTCATGTATGTGCCTGTATCTAAACACTAGTTCTCATCCTCTCAGTGGTTGAGGTGACCCTTGACAGTGGGAATTTAACAGACCCAAAATTTACAAACTCACCGTTTTGGGGAGAAAATGTCAAATTTGTGCGAAGAAATTGCTAAAATTCCTATTCAATGGTTTAATACAGCACTTTTATATGCGTTTTGCACACATTGAAGACCCGTAAAAATATCAGGAAACTCAACTCTCACACAGTTTCGTCATACATATACTTGCACAGTACAGTACGTAAATATACATTAGTTACCTCCAGGCGCGCCGGAACACTCTTAGTTTTGGAGGGACAAAATCTCGATGGGGGCACATCGCGACCGAGCGAGGAGGGTGTGGGCAGGTGCGGTTCTAGAGCAGAAATTTTAGGGGGCTACTGGGGGCTTGACGGAAACATGCGAGGGAGCTCAGCGACCGAACGGGGTAGGGTGTGGGAGGGGGATACCACGGTAGGAACTTTTTGAAAATACGCATAGGAAAGACGTGATTCTAGACATGGTAAAGACATATTTTCAAGGTATACTTTCTGAAAATTATTAGGGATGATCATTGTAATCAATTTTTCAAAAAGATGTAGAGGAAGTATGTGAAAAACTGGGGTCATGCATCCGAAGAAACGAAGCGACCAAGGTGTGGGAGGGGGAAACCCCCTCCCATGGTAGGAACGTTTTGAAAATACGCATAGAAAAGACGTGATTCTAGGCATGGTAAATATATATTTGAAAGGTATATTTTGTAGAGATTATTGGGGATTGTGTAGTCAGGTTTTCAGAAAGTATGTAAAAAACTGTAATTAAGTAGTCATACTATGCGAGGGTGGTATCCTGCACTTTATGAAAATACGCATAGCAAAGACGTTTTCTCGGCATGGTAAAAACATATTTTATAGGTATATTAAGGGACTTTTTGTAAAAATAGAGTATAGAAGTCGCGTTTATAGAGCATTCAAAAACAAATTTCTAGGGAATGAAACATAATGAAAAATTAACTGCGAAGGTTATGAAAACTATTCATTTTACTAAGTACGAGCAGGGCGAGCGAGCGCTTCAGAATGTATACAGATGTTCACGTCTGATCAATTAAATTTTGTAGTACGCTCGTATTGACTCAAAATAACAGAAATCACATTTGTCATGCAATATCATTTCAGAACATTTATTTATACATATTTATATGCGAGAACGACCCGAGCGAGAGCTCAGAATCATCGTAAATGTTCATTTCTCATGAACGTACGTACAAGTAGGCCTATGTCACAAATGATGTGGGCTTATTAGCCAATAATAGTTTGAGCAATATAGATATCACTTGCAATGCTGAGCCACTTTTACTTTCCCATTCGGTTTTAGTCTGAAATGTATTCATTAAAAGCTTGAACGTGACCGCGTTGTTCGAGCAATGTAAAATACTCTTATATTGCATGAAAGCTTAGAAGAAAGAAAACAAAATGAAAGGGTTTACTAAAGGCATGTTTCACGGGGGCACAAGGCGAGACCACCATCTATACACTAAATTTACTTATAAGTGTAAGTGCCACGTCAGGGGCGAAAATTTTGCATTCTTCAGTTATGAAATTGACCATTTTTAGACAAGAAAATTGCCTTTATTGCTCATTTTTTCTTTAAATAATTGATCAATTATTTATTTTTTCACGTTTTCAGGGGGCACATGGGGGGGGGGGCGGGGGCAAAAACTCGTTTTGCCCCCCAAAAAATTTTTTATGTGGGGGGGGGGGCAAAGTGCCCTTCTGCCCCCCCCGCTTCGGCGCCCTGCGTTACCTCGAGTTTTGCTGTCGTAAAATGTCGTAAAAAAATAAATAAAACTAGAGCAGTTCTACTACACACAGTCGATGGGTATGCCTCCGCAGTCGGCACTCCCACCCAATTTGTTTAAAAAGCCTTATGCATGCATATCCCCTATTTTTTTATCAGAAACACATAAGTTACTCTGGTAATGAGACTAAGTCAAGTTTGTATAAGCCTGTGTAACCTTTGACCTTTGATTTTAACTCCGAAATGTAATCAATTGTTCATCTGTGCCTCATACTAAACACTTGAACCAAGTTACATTGACATCCATGCATGTCATGTCTGTCACATTCCCCCACCCCCCTGTGTTAATAATTTATATGTATACAAGATTTTGGTGTAAATTATGTGTATTTTACTCATACTTATGGTTGTAATTGTCATACTTTACGTAATATTGTATCATTAATCCCACTCTTTGAGTTCCAATGTTGTGAATAAATAATAGAAATAAAAACAAATAAATAAATCCGGCAAACCGCTCGAGTTATCGTGGTAACAAGTCCGAATCAGACATGCATGAAGCTTTGTGACCTGTGATCTTTCACCTTTCATCTTTCACCTACTAAATCTCATCAATTCACTGATGCCTTATAATACCCACTCCACCCAAGTTTCATGAATATCCAATAAGCCATTCTTAGGTTATCACATTAAAGACAACAAGTATGTGGGCCTTGCGACAGACCTCTGACATTTCAACTCTAAAATCTAATCACTTCATTGTTGCCTTATAATACATGCTGCACCAATGTCACATCAAAATCCGGCAAGTCGTTCTTAATTTATAGTGGTAACTGGCTCTAATCAGACATGCATGAGGCATTGTGTCCTTTGACTTTGACCTTTCAACTCAAAAGTCTAATAAGTTCATTGGTGCCTTATAATAATACTTCACCCAAATTATATAAAACCCGACCAGTTATTCTTAATTTACTGTGGTAACAAGCCCAAATTATAGCACATACTTGGTCCTAGTTACATAAAAATCCGATCAGCTGTTCTCAAATTATAGCAGTAACGAGAACCAGTTATGGACGGACGGACACACGCACGTGATGCTTCCGCCAACTTCGTTGCGGAGGCATAATAAAAATCGACCAACCGACCCAATTTACAAAATTTCCCACTTAAAGGGAGAAGGCACCGGCAACTAACAGGCATAAGTTAAGAAATAAAGAGGCATTGAGAGTATTGTGAGAATTATGGTATATGATGATAAAGACAGCCTAAATAAGGGCTACTGTGTGACACTCACACTCAGCAAGGCCCTATAAATTAGTTAATTTGTGTTTATTTTATGTCTTTGCAAGCCTTATTTTAAGACAAACTTGCAGAAACAGTGACAGGGGGGAGGAGCTTATCGATTCAAACAGTGCATACATTACTACGGCGTGACTAACACACGTCGGGTGGCATGCATCGGTCATGCTTGGTTAGTTTCAGCAATGTGTACGTGCGATCTGATTGGTTGGCAAGAACTCAAATGTTTTCTTAACTTATGCCTGTTAGTTGCCGGTGCCTTCTCCCTTTAAGGTACACGACATTTTTTGGCCTAATCGTGTGAATAATTGGATTATATATATTCTGATATGATGCTGAATCACACACACACACACACACACACACACACACACACACACACACACACACACACACACACACACACACACACACACACACACACACACACACACACACACACACACACACACATAATCAAATATGGACACAAACAACAAACACCCATGCATTATGACAAACACAGCATAAGTAATTGACAATGAATGTTTTATTCTGCGCGTACGTGATATAAAGCACGTTTTTATTGAAGTATACCTCATCATACATGTACATACATATCAATATTTATCGTTATCTCGCTATCTAAACAATTCGCCGAAATTATATTTATAGGAAATTTTAAACCTTGCAATATTTACAAAGTGTCTGTGTTTCCAAAGTTCTTTATTTAATGTTGTCTCACCGTCATTACTATAACGTGTGCGTGAGTCTGAAATGTGCATGTACTGCAAAGTTTGCTTTTGGCTGATAACGATCAAAAAATAATAAGCGGAACTTCTCTTTCATCGGTATGGATACAAATAATTATTCATCACATTTCAAACCAGAAGTTGTAAAGTGATAACAAAATAAAAAAGCACTACACTTTAATGGTAAAAAGACAAAGAAAAGACGGCAAAGAACGACAACTGGAATATAAATGGACTGGGTTTCAATGTCTATTTCTAAACAAAATCAGCAATTAAACGTCTTGTCTCCTATGCTTGACACTTTTCACCAGCACATGTTATTGAATACAGATTTTAGATTCAGCAGGAATATAGAGAATTATGTTCAAGTCATAAAAATACTAACTATATCATTATCAAATTAAAAGAAACAAAAATGACACTATTCTACTGACTTGAGTCAGAGGCTAAACATAATAATGACGCGAAGGGTTGTGAAAGGAGAAAAATAATGTGCGATTAAGGCAAGCAGATGTTTTGTAAAAGGCATTAGTTTCAAAATGAAGAAGATTATTGACTTGTAATATCAGCAACGAAGTTCTAGACATAGTAGAGCGGATAAGCAGCCAAAATCAGGAGAATTGTGCAAAATTTGACTAAAGCATGAAACTTTCACCAGTGTTAGTACATGCCATAAGCTTTATTTTAAGATCGGGAGGTAAGTCAGATTTGACCCCTGATGACCTCTAGAGGTCAATGACCTTAAATTAAGCAAATTTTGAGGTTCGGCGTCATTTTGGTAACAATAAACGTGGTTGTGATGTACTTAACATGCATTTTTGTTACAATGGAGTTGCCCTGGCATTCCAGAGAGCATTGGTAATTATTAAGAGGCTTTCACCTTTGACCTTTGATGATTGTGATAGGTCAATGACCTCAAAATGTCAAAATATTGATTTGGCGTCATTGGTTGATGATAAATATGGTTATGATGCGCTAAAACACTTATTTGTGTCACAGTGGAATTGTCTTCATATTTCACAGATCAATATTGATTATTAAAAGGGTTTTCCTTTGACCTCTGAGGAGTGTGAAAGGTCAATGACCTCAAAATATCAGAATATTGATATTTGGCATCATTGGTTAATGATAAACGTGATTATGATGTACATGCATTAGGCAAGCATGTGCAACAATGAAATTGTGTTCATATTCCGCTGAACGTTATTGATTAATAATAGGATTCTACCGTTGACCTCTGATAACCTTAAAAGGTCAATGACCCCAGAATATCAGAATATTGATATTTTGCATCATTTGGTTAATTATTGAATTGATTATGATGTACATGCTTTAAGCATGCATTTGTGTCAACAATGGAATTATCTTTATATTCCCCTGAGCATTGATAATTGTGAACTGGCTTCTGCCTTTGACCTCTGATGACCGTGAAAGGTCAATGACCTCAAAATCTTATAGTATTGATATTAGATGGATCGTTCATGGCCAACTATTTGTCATATATGACCATGCATTTATGCTACATTAAAATTGTCTACTGTTTCCACAGAGCCATTGGTTAATATGCTTAGGTATCGAACTATGACAGTGATAGGCCAATGACCTTAAAACATCAAAATATTGATTTTGAGATTGATTGGTGTCATGATAAACTGTTAATATTGTAAAAATCATGCATTTGTTATAATTAAAGTGTCAAAACATATTCCACAGACCATTGATGCAACATAACAGGTGTCTGTGCGAGGTTAAATACTTCAGAAAAAATAGGGCTTCACCTGATGTCAGTGACCTCAAATATCATTTGTACG
>JZLH01S0605312.1:134904-149121 GCA_001188425.1 Eucidaris tribuloides | reverse complement strand
CCCACAGATACCAGAATGTGGTGTTGAACTTCAACACACTTCGTTTCATTTTAACACTGAATGAATACTCCAAACACCAAGAGTATTACCTATAACACCATGAGTGTTAAATTCAACACCATACTTGATATCCATATTGGTAGGCCTACACCCTACAGATGTTAAATTTAACAGCCCGATTTTGTTACAGTGTAGTGCCGAGGTGTACAGGTGTAAATCATGGTAAGTATTTTATACTGACTGTCCGTCTGTCTGTCTGTCTGTCTGTTGGCTGGAGCAAACGCATAATAATTATAATCATGGTAATACCGGTTTCTTTCAGAATCATAATGCATCCACCCGTACAATTTTGCTCATTTCACCTCGAAGTTTATTTAGTCAATGGTAGGTATCTATTTTCCTTGCGCACCGTAAGTAACCTGGTAGCCTATATTCATAACATTATACACCTGTATCTGCTTATGTATTTACATTATTTATAAGCCAATATGGATATATGGCTGTACGCTCATCCTATGATTGATACGAATTGCTAGAATATCGTAGGAATGAAAATGAGTTGAATTGAATTGAATTAATTTTTTTTTACAAGGGATATAAAAAAAAGGCTGCATGGATCCAATTAAACAAGAACGTGATATCTCATTTCTGTATTTTCTCGTTGGGCTACTGTTTTCTTTTACATTTATTCTGGTTTTTGTTTGATCGACTAAGAGTTAATTTGTTGATATTACCGTACTTTGATTTCAAGCCGTGATTAAAAATGAGTGTTTGTTTATTATGCTGCCAGTGAATATACTTGCTATCTTATATTCGAATGTGTACTTTCGTTTTCAGTTTTACCTTTAATACTGTCAGAACACTGAACTTGAGTGACAGATTTACAGAGAAAACTATTTCGCCGAGCAGGCTTACTGTTCTCTCTGCATTGTCATACATATCCTAATTGAATTATATTTCCATGTGCAGTAACCATACAGTCTATACCGTACTCCGTTTAACATGTTTAAAATGTCACATGCTAACAATATAATTTATGTATTGGGGTTGTATTCATGAACAGTGATTAAACTGTACATGGTGCTGAATCGAAGAAGAGCAAGGAAAATATACGGTTACAGTCCAGGAGACCAAAAATTATGATAATATAAATGATAATGATGGTAATGGCGATACGTTCATAAAACTTGTAGCTATAAAAATTTAAAAGTAGGGATACAAAATCATTATGGTCTGGGAATATGGTTTTAAGTCAAGTTACCAAGCTAATCCAGATGAGTGAGCAGAAGTAGTAGTAGTTGTGGTAGTAGTAGTAGTAGTAGTAGTAGTAGTAGTAGTAGTAGTAGTAGTAGTAGTAGCCGTAGTAGTAGTATCATATACAAGACACTCATGTACCCGGTAAAAGGGCGTAAACGCTTTGCAAAGTCTACAGTGTTACCGTCCTACGTCGGGCACACGACATGATGTGATATCTAGGCTAATATTACCTCACACTGCTTGACGTTAATCAAACAAAATGAAAACTGACTTAATCAGGAAATGCCGAGGATGTATCGCACGTTGCAGATGACAGAAAATTCACCATCAAGATCATATGAGTCGGGCGGATACGGAGATACTGTTTCGTCTTCTTCTGGTGCCCTCAAATCAAATTGTACCTTTTACGATCATTGTCTTAATCAATAACTTAGGGTCGATGCTGGTGAAATTCATATTGATTTAATACATGTCAGTATACATATAAATAGGTTATGTATAAATTGATACAGAGAGACAGATAAGAAGATAAATTGATTGATTGATTGATTGATTGATTGATTGATTGATTGATTGATTGATTGATTGATTGATTTGATTTGATTTAATTGATTGATCGATCGATCGATTGAACTTCAAGCATGGGAGAAGAAGGAGGAGGAGGAGGAGGAGGAGGAGGAGGAAGAAGAAGAAGAAGAAGAAGAAGAAGAAGAAGAAGAAGAAGAAGAAGAAGAACAAGAAGAAGAAGAACAAGAAGAACAAGAACAAGAACAAGAACAAGCACAAGAAGAAGAAGAAGAAGAGTGTAAGAGCAGGGGGAAGGGGATGAAGAGGAAGAGAACGGATTTACGTCATATCCGATTTTAAAAAAAGGAGAAGAAAGGGGAAAATTCGTACTGAAAAAATCAAACAAACAAAAAATAAAAAATTACACCTTCACACCATTATGTACTTTTACTCGATGTGACATATTATTCTCCTATTTTTTCGCGGAGGCCTAATACTTCGAACCCATGTTCAAAGCTTGAGACTCCGTATTCTTTTTAACCGTCTCTATACCATTGCAGCAACACCATACACTTGCCATGTAATGTTGTATGTATGTAACTAAAAGGGTTAATCAGTTATCATCTTTAGATGTGAACCTACCATGTCCAACATACAAACTGGTCACATCCTTCATTTCAGATTCATAGGACGTCTAGCAGTCCCAGTGTAGTCTTGACTGTCATTTAGTTGTTTTGTCCATATCTCCAGTTATATGGGATCAAGTTCAATTTCAGTGGGGTGGTATATATAGCAAGTCCAACATTGATTGTTTCCTGTGTACGTTAAAGGTTAGTGACATGATTGGGAACACTTGAAAATGCCTCAAGAACCAAATGAGTAGAAATGTATACCAACTATACACTAGCAGGAGTGGATCTCCCACCTGGGAGGATTTGTCTGTAATTTGTTTACTTAAGAATAATCAAGCATAAACATAGGAGTATCTTAATTTTTTCCGGGGACGATAAAAATAAGCCTCATAAAGAGCCACACAGCAGGTTTCCGTGCTACGAGTGATATTGACATTGTTTATTTTAGAATGAGTCAACGTTTGCCTACAAGATTTTCACAGGAGAATCCTTGCATAGCTTACTTGTTTCTAGAGTAGTTTCAGCCCAAGTTGAGGACTATCCCCAATCATGTCATTTACCTTTAACCTACTCGCGGTTATTCTAAAATGCATATTTCTTCAACAAGAAATCCTACATACGCTTTTTACTAAATCGGGTTTGAGCAATTTCGATGCTTGTTCTTACATGTTTCTTTCTTCACTCATCTTCTTTTACGTTTCTTTATCCACTTTAACTCTTTGCATGCTTCATTAATTTGGTGGCGAAACAATACAGAAATAAATTGTTCTCTTCAATTTCTTTGTTTAAAAAAACGCATTTGACGTGACACAAACATTGTTAATTAATTCATTTTAGACACGCCACACCAGCAGACTTTGGTGTGAAATTTACCTTTCACATCAAGGGTTGTCGTGATGGTATTCAATCGGTTAAGAAAATCTTTTCATGATTTGTGTCTGGCACGTGAATAAGTACTGGCGTTTCTGAGGTCAGCAGATAAAATTTCATGTCGGTTTTGTTGGTGGTTACTTGTTCTGTTAATCGTTAATTTGTTTTTAAGAATGGAAGCGCCTCTAATGCAAAAATAAACCCAAATGCGAGATTAGGGAGGCACCTTGTTCAGGAATAAAACGTGAGTGTGAATAATGTGGACTCCAATTTCATCGGTGTCAGTTACGTTCACCGCCTCGCGTCGTGTAACCAGACTTAATCCATGGCATTCTCGTCGCCTAAATTAAAAAGGCATCTATTCTATCTGTAAGTATTACATTTCGATCAACAGATCAATAAACCTAGCGCTTGACCGAAAAGAAGCTTCATTTACGATAAAGTAGGTAGACTTCATTCAAAACACGTTTATGCTCAGTATTTCTGGATTGTCATTCCTTTATTCATTGTGTGTGTGTGTGTTTTATATCTGGTTTGAATACACAACAATTGACGAAATAAAACTAGAAATAGCGATACATACGTCACTTTTCTTGTTCTGTGGTCAAGTACATCGTGAAAGGGTTCATTATCCCGTAACCCGACGTGACTGTAATGACTAATTACTAGTGATATCAAATGCATGGTATATGGACTGTATTTTCATTTCACCAAAGAATGACAATAGATACCATGCATTGAACCGGTGAAAAAAAGAACAAGAACTAAAATCTCGCTATATGCAGTCAAATGAAATTGCCAATGAAAGTGTGATCGCACATTAATTTGAAACCTCAGCCTCACACGTCCTGTAAATGTTAAGACTAGAATTAGAATGTACATGTGTAGGCCATCAAATGCGATCATAATATTTAATAGATATTAAAGTGACGACCGGTTTTGGCCGGTACATTTCTGAAATACCATCTCGCCATGCCTCTGTGTCTGTGCTGTTTAATGAAATAAGATAGTATCAAGTATAAGTTATGTATATTCTAAAATTATCATGAGGCCAGCTACTGTCCACAAGTTTGTTGAAACTGAATGCAGTACTACAATTACCTTTTCTCTTCAAATCGGTTTCAAAAGTGCGTATGTGTGAGAGTGTGTAGGTATTTTGCGCGCGCGCGCATGTGTGTGTATGTGTGTGTGTGTTTGTGTGTGTTTGTGTATATGTGTGTGTGTGTGGTTGGAGTGGGTGCGTAGGTGTGTGTGGTGGGTGGTAGGTGTTATTGTGTGTCTGTACGTGTGTGTGTTTGTGTGTATGTGTGTATGAGTGTGTGTGTGTGTGTGTGTGTGTGTGTGTGTGTGTGTGTGTGTGTGTGTGTGTGTGTGTGTGTGTGTGTGTGTGTGTGTGTGTGTGTGTGTGTGTGTGTGTGTGTGTGTGTGTGTGTGTGTGTGTGTGTGTGTGTGTGTGGGTGGATGGGTGCGTAGGTGTGTGAGTGTGGGTGGGTAGGTGTTATTTCTGTGTCTGTACGTGTATATGTTTGTGTGTATGTGTGTATGAGTGTGTGTGTGTGTATGTGTGTGTGTGTGTGTGTGTGTGTGTGTGTGTGTGTGTGTGTGTGTGTGTGTGTGTGTGTGTGTGTGTGTGTGTGTGTGTGTGTGTGTGTGTGTGTGTGTGTGTGTGTGTGTGTGTGTGTGTGTGTGGGTGGGTAGGTGTTATTTGTGTGTCTGTACGTGTGTGTGTTTGTGTGTATGTGTGTATGAGTGTGTGTGTGTGTGTGTGTGTGTGTGTGTGTGTGTGTGTGTGTGTGTGTGTGTGTGTGTGTGTGTGTGTGTGTGTGTGGTATGGTGTGTCTGTGAGGGAATGTTTGTGTCTACATATAAAGTGTATGTGTGTTTTATGTCTGTTTCTTTGTGTGATTTGGAATTCCGTATACTCTAATTACTCAACTGACCCCGGTCCACTGGGGAAGGGAATTTCATGCTTGACACCGAAAACTGAAGCTGCACATATAGTTCTCGCGAATTAGAGTACATTTCTTATTAGAGCACCATTCATTCGTGAAAAAACCGTGGATGTTGCAATCAATACCACGGTTTGGTTAACCCAATTTGGGGCTCTTATCTCGTAAAAAGGGGAAGAAAGAATAATGACATATAACTCCATTGATTTTTTACTTAATGCGCATATTAATATTTAATTTGTCCAGTTTAACTGACCACGAGTATGACGATAATTCTGAAATAAACACTCTTGACTAAGTCAAAATTATTTTTTTTTTATATCCGATGGGACAAATATAAAATTTGGCATTTTGACATTTTACTGAATTCCTATTGAGCTCATTTTAATTGAAATAATATGTAGCCTACGTTTAATTATGATAGATATATAGTACGCTTATTATAATATTTACAGCGCCTTGCAGTTTTACAATGAACAGTAATAAATTTAAACAATGTACTACATTGTATGTTTTTGTTACTATATTCCTTAGCTTAAATTTACCATTTTTGTCTGTTATACAATGCTTTATATTTTTAAAATTACAAAAAAGAGAAAAATATATTTTTGTTTATTAATTTCCTTCCGTTTTATTTCAACAGGGTATCGCTTTCAGTTACAAAAACTGATCTGCCAAGGGGCCCCGCACAATTAAAAACATAAGGAGGTCTACATACATTAAATACACAAATTACAGTTAAAACAAAACTATACATATATGCCAAGGAAGGCATACGCCGATGGGAACATCTCGTTTCAACATGATGACTTGTGAGTATTGATTGATTAATTGATTAATTAAGTTTTTTGTTTATTTATTCATTCATTCGTTTATTTATTTATCTATTTATTTTCTTATTTATTTATTATTCATTTATTTATTCATATGTATCTATTGAGTGAGTGAGCGATTTAGTAAGTTAGTCAGTTATTTAGTTAGTCAGTTGATTATTTCACTTGTTTGCAAAGGTAGATGTACCCCCATTTTCACATGACGATCTGTTTTTGTTTATTCATTTTTGCTTCTTTTCTTCGTTTTATTTTAATTTTCTTTGCTATTTGAATTTTTGAGGCCCTCCCATCTTCCTTTTTTTTTTTTTAGATCCGCCAGTAAGGTAATACCTAACGGGCTTGAAAATGGAAAGTTACATGTTAACCTTTTATGCCTTCATGTTTGTATAATTCCCTCCCACCCCACCCTCCCCTGCCCCACCACAACCCTCCAACAGAGTTTCGTGAAACTTCTAAGTACAGTTTATCGACCTACCTGTCACCCAGTCCTTCAGACCTTAAAACTGCGCTAAATACAAGCACGGCTACCATTGCCATGACGAGCAATTCACTCACCATCCATGAGAAAATCAATGTCAGACTATTTATTGATTACGATGTCAGTAGCATGTCTTCGCTGGGGTAGCAAAACCTCGTATTTCAATGTTTGGTGAAAATAATATCTTATTGCAGCTTTTTGACTAGGATTCCATTTTTTTCTTACGTCAAAATCTCATTTTAATTTCGATTGATAAATCCTCAGTGACTAGTGAAACTGAAGGCAATTATATTTGTTTCAGTGTAAAAGCAGCCATGTTTTGAGCTCTCACTATTTACATTTTTGAGATACGATGATTTGTCACCTGAGCAACGATGTGCCTTTTGCGAAAAACAATGACATCATCTCCTTCAACAACGCCATTAAGTAAAAAAAAAAAAAAAAAAATATACGGTAACCGCCAGTTTGGTGTGCAACAATCGTTGCTTTCCCGTCTTCACACCAGCAGCGTATGGGACATCATTTCATCAATAACCTCCATTAATTTAACCCATTGGCTTCGAGAACCGGATTTTACAGAATCTCGGATCCATAAAGAATTTCAATCGTTAACATCCAGTTCGGTGTAGTAATATTTACTGCTTTCATATCGTATCATTTCACGCCACCCGTTTCCTTCTCCAATCTTACGTAGGCTATACTGCATGGAGGCCCAAAATGTAATAGTAATATCACGTATAGTCCCATAATGTTCTCAACTAGAGCGATCTTTCATTTTGCAAAATGCGGAAGAAGAAAAAGCCCGTTATAATGCCAATGCACTTGGATATGAACTGGGATTTTAATCATTTCCTTATTTTAATCAAATGCTTTCCACTGCTGAGGGAATAAGTGCACTATATTCAGTGTTATTTGAGATAATAAGGCCGGGAATGACAATAAATTAGCCCCTTAATCAGCGTTTGTTGTTCATTCATGTGAAAAGAGTCTGAAGGATAGAGAAGAATTTCAATCCACATGTTAAATCAGTGTCGACGGAAAGAATATTTCAATCACTTTGAATTGTCAGGAACGATTATTGTTTGAACCATAGATTAAACCAATTGCAAACTCGCCTGACACCTTCAAGCACCTGTAGATCCACTTTAAGTCAAATATTTCTGTATACTGCCTTTACGATTCTTAATATTTCAGTGCTGAAACATATAGCAGTAGTCAATCTTTTTCTATACAGTTTGAGTTTTGAAAGACACCATTTAAAACCGTGATTTCGGAGAAAGAATGATGAATTACCTTCCGGCCATCTGGGAAATCACAAATCAGTTTGCCGGACGTAATTTCCTTTAATATCTTTATGATGGTTTATAATTTTGGTATGACTGAAATGATTTTTCATCAAATATTTTCACAGAAGTACTGTTGAATTCTGTTGAATCGCAATTAAACAAATGAGTGCTACAAACAATTTCTATGAATCATTTATCGATATACTGAATTCATCCCCACAACTGAATCGTGGTTTAATTTTGATGGAACCACCAACTAATCTCGCATTTGCAAGATGATAAGAACACTTGTTATAACTGCAATCACAATTCAGCTTAAAGACACTATATAACACTGTGGAAGACCCGTTTAAAAAAATTGTCGAACTTTGCTATCTGACATAATCTGACAGTGTTTGAATGGACAAATAAACACCCTAGAACACAAAAGTTTGGACAGTTATGCTGTCACTAGTATAATATGTGCAGATACAAATTGGCACATTACTTTTATATCGGGCAATAGGAAATTCTGCAACACAGCAGTCTATGGAGAAAAGCTGGAAAGGTCTCTCAATGATTTTCGCTTTTTTAAAGCACTTATTGATTGTTCTACACTGCAATTTTTTCAGGGCTTCATTTTTAGACTGTATCAAAGACACTAGTAGCATGGGGAATCATGTAGCTCAGATTTTTTTAAACTGGAAACATTGTTATATAGTGCCTTTAAAGGCAACGTTAAACATGAAGGTCCAATTAAAAAAAAATCAATCGTCAGAGTCATATGTGAATGGACAAATCAACAGCCCAGAATATAGACTTGTGCTGCCACTTGCAGGATAATTATGTCTGGATAAATGTCACACGTGATTTCAGCATCGGGTGGACTGTTTGTTGTAACACAGGTTTATATGGGGAAACGGGAATGGTAAAACATGCCACTCACACATTTTCACATTTAAAGCTCTAACTGATGGTTTGAAAGTATACCTTTTCAAGGCTTTATTGTTAGACCTTATCAGAGACGATAGCATCAAGAACTATGTCGCTCAGATTTGTGTGTAACTTGAAACCTTCTCAAACAATGCCTTTACTATCTGAACAATCATTGCCAATGTTCGCCCTGGTAATTTAAAGATTCGACAACGAAGTGAAAATTAAAGAGCGCCCTGGTTTGATTGAATGACAGATAAAGGGGTACATTGTTTTCCACAATACCCAGCTCAGTTGTGTGTTAAAACACATATTTTGTTTTCCTGTAGCGGATACTTGTGTCTGCATTGTAAGACAAGGGTGTAATGTGGGGGATGCACTGGGTGCGCTCCCCCCCCCACCCCCGCTGAGCTAGAAGAGTTCTGCCCCTGGCCAGCAAAAATAAATTTGCACACCATTTTCTGCTTTCAACAGCTGATTTTCGTAACATTACTTCCACCTCCCCTAGACGCGCACCTCCGGATGCCACCTTACTTCCACCTCCCCAAGATGTGCACCTTCCCGTGCCACTTTAGTTCCACCTTCCCAAGATGTGCACCTACCCATGCCACTTTACTTCCACCTCCCCAAGATGTGCACCTCTCCACGCCACTTTAGTTCTACTTCCCCAAGATGTGCACCTCCCCATGCCACTTTAGTTCCACCTTCCCAAGATGTGCACCCCCACTCCACTTTAGTTCCACCTCCCAAGATGTACACCTCGATCCCCGCGCCACTTTACTTCCACCTCCCCAGATGTGCACCTCCCCACGCCACTTTAGTTCCACCTCCGTGCACCTCCCCACGCCACTTTAGTTCCACCTCCTCTAGATGTGCACCTCTCTACGTCACTTTAGTTCCACCTTCCCAGATGTGCACCTCCCCACGCCACTTTGGTTCCACCTCACCACGATGTGCACCTCCCCATGCCCAACCAGCATACGCCCTTGTAAGATCAACTTTCTGCCTCTCTGTGGTCAAATTGTCACTTGACGGTGGATATTCAAAGGGAAGTCAAGAGGAATTATTATTATTGTCTTCTTGATGATTGTTTTAATATCTAATTATCACGTTACAATAAAAGGTTTACGAGTGCCTCAACCTACGTAACGTCTACAACAGTTACATGATGTCCTTTGAAACGTACTTGTATAGCTAAACAATAATTCACTAGGTATTGTTTTTATCTAACTATTATAAAACTGAATTTCTGTGAATTCCTTGAGGCTAACCTGATTCAAAATGATCAATCATAATTCTGAGTTTGATTTTTTTTTAGTTCTTAAATCAATATTTTCTTCTTTTTTCAACCCAAGTGTACTATTTATTAGGCATTCTGTTCCGATCCATCAGTGCTTATTGCAAGCGATACATTTGGGAAAAGGTGGAAATAGAATGGGCACATCGACATGTATTAAATCATTCATAAATCAGTCTTTGAGTTATATATTTTCTGAAATTGTATTAACAACAAATTGCCTTAAATGTAAATGCGTTTCCTTATTGATCCTAGCGCTATACGATTTAGATTGGAGGACGTTAATCCCCACTAAATCAACTTACAAATATTACGCCTAATTCCCTAAAGGTAGTAGTTCTTTTCAGATTGTCGTGCTTCACATATAGCAACATGTTTATCACTATGACTCGATAGGGTTTTTTTTTTTTCTGATGAACGTATTTTTCGTAGAGTCATTCTTTCAGATGCAGGTCACGAGCCAACAAAATGCTTCGGTTGGTTAAATAGTCCTACAGAAAGAACAATATTACAATGTATTTTTAAGCCCCGTATCCATGTATGCAAAAAATGTTAAATACACATCACATGAATTACCCCCACTTTTTGCATCAAATTGTGATGTATGGAATACGAATTGAAAAGCCATCTCACATTGATTTTCAAGGCAAGAAGGTAGAATCACAATTTCTTAAGTATACAAGAAATGCACATGCTTCGTATACAATATCCATTCATTTTACTACATGATTGCACATGCATTTACCGCAAAGTAAAAGATACTCATATTCAAAACTGTAATGGCGTGAATTTAATCGACGTCCCTGTTTTTATTAACATTATTATAACTACATTTCATCCAACAGTAGAATATTAATGTATGTTCATATGCAAAGTGATTGATCAATCTATCTAAAACTGATTGCACTCACAAATATAATCGAAGTTTCCAAAACTGTTTATATCAAATGGTAAGAAATAGGGGCACTTTTGTTTCAAAACGATGGTACGTAATCAGCCTTGACTCTGCGGTAAAATACAGCATTTATTTCTTCTTGTTGTCCGTATAGCACTGCTACAATTCATAATGTATACATGAATATAAGCCTGAACTATAAAAATAGGTCTTATCCCCTCCGCGGTTGAATTGTCCCAGCCGCATGACATAACGGCGGTTTATTTCAAGCTCCCCACACAATAATAAGACCACTACAATTATTTCGGTAAGTGAATATTCCCACTAGGTAGCTCGGGATCCAATTAGTTCATTATATTTCGAACCAACAAGAAGTGAAAATGTTGGACGGACACACACACACACACACACACACACACACACACACACACACACACACACACACACACACACACACACACACACACACACACACACACACACACACACACACACACACACACACACACACACACACACACACACACACACACACACACACACACACACACACACACAACAACACACACTAACTATGTATTATTTTGGTATAAAAATGGGGGAATTTATGAATTGAGAATAAATATATTCACCTGTCAAAAACCGTGAGTGAAAACAATAGTTCCGTCGTTATTCATCATCATCATCAGCGTCATCATCATAATCATAATCATCACCATCATCATCATCATTAATGTATTCACAATTATCATCGAATAAATTACGCATATACATTATTGGATTTTTCTCGGGAAAATGCGGGAATGATCGCCAACATAAAAGCTGTGTATTATTATTAATATCTATACTAACTCACACCCGCCCAATTGTAGGAGGACACTTTTCCCTTCCCCCGTTGATATCTACTCCCTGCATGGGGCGGCTGGGTGAAATGTTTGTCTTAGCAAATATGGTGCCCTATTGGGACGTGTTACTTTCTTTACTATACTACGGAAACTGTCAGTACACTCCGGAAATTTTACTATTGACCAGTGGCAGTTGGCGCGTCAAAACGCTTCCGTCCCATACAACCCTGCAGGCGTTCAACCATAACTCGATGCTAAATTATGATTGTGTGAGGATATGATTTGCTGTGTATTTAACCAATACACTCGAGTACGCAAACAAAGTGGAGCTTCGAGATTCGATCCTCGACACTTGGGTCTAATGGAGCCCGTATGGCAAACGACCATACATGCACGATAAAAAGATAAACATATATACATACATAACATTACAGTAAGGATTGAGAATGTAAATTGTGAAACCATGCATATTATAATCAAAAATCTTACTGATTTTTAAAGTTATCCGTGTAATAAATTATAATTTATCAAGGCCAATCATCAATTGTTTTATAAGTAAAGCTCTATTACAGTAGGCTTATGCTGGCGGAAAATCAGAATTTTGCGTCGTAAGAATATTATGAAATTAAGTTATTAAAAATGATACAAAAAAGTTTGAGCAACAGATGTTGATCAATTCCATTTCATTGAACTTATTCATAAATTTCATTTCCAATACTATGGGCAAGCGTGTGCTTTTGTTATTTTTACTTCTTTTACTGTGAATTTCAGGAGGTTTTACCATGCATAAGTAATAAGGAGGGTAATACTACATCAACGCTCATGCTGCGGCGTATTTTGGAATGGTTAGTTCTGCCTACTATTGGTATGGTCTCAATACAAGCTTTTATCAATAAGACAATGCCTAAGTACGCCAGGTTTGTTCTCGACAGATTAATTTGCGTTGGACAGCGTTCGGTTAAAGTCTTAAAAAATATATGTAAACGCGTAGAATCTTCCATTCCTTCAATTTGCGAAGTAACAATTAAAACGTATGTGTTGAAGCAGAAAAATGAACGAGTTGAGGCGGCTGGCTGTGGGGGGGGGGGGGGGTCTGTGATCTTAAATTTATCATTTCATGATGACCTTGAACTTGGAATTATTTATATAGAATGTCACAACATTAATTTCGCTGTCTTCATATCAATAAAATGCGACCGGATTTGTGATATTATAATTATAATACTTCTATGCCTGTAATGTTGATTAATGCTGAGCAGTTGAGAAAATTCACCAAAGACATTACCAATTAAACCAGTTCGGTTTGGCATTTGTAGACCATAAAGAAGTCATATATTTATTCAAAATGAGAAGCAGGAAATTACAGAAAATGACAATTATTTGAACAGTTTCAGATCTTTAAAAAGCCATATAATAAATTGTCTTTCTTTCGTGAAATGTTCTCCAAATTGGAAATGAAGTTGAAAATATGATTAATGACAGACTTAATATGAAAATTAAATTCAAACAATTTATTTACAAAATTTATTAGTTAATTTGCATAATAAATCCAAACATTGAGAGTGGTGTGTCAACAACGTTGAACTGTGCACTTCACAAATGATATTACAAGAACGCTTATATAAACGAACCACTATAACGCAGTAGTCGTATTCCGTGTGAAAAATAAGAGACGGAGATGATTAATGTTTAATGCATTTACACAATGCTCCATTCGTCGCCATCCTACTGTTGCTAAGCAATTTTTTCCACCATCTGTCCTTGGTTTAAGAATATAATGTATCCACATTATTATTTGATCTTTTCCAAAAGTTTACTTTACTGGTACGTATAGTGAATTAGTATGCAGTCTTCGACTGACTGAATCTAGTACATCTGTCTGCTAATTCATCTACAAAGCATAATACTGTAAAAGCTTGAGTGTTAAAGTTTATCTGGTGAGTGTTTGCTGCTTCATATGCATAGTGTTAACTTTAAAAAACCAAGGGTGTGAAATCGATACTCTATGTTTAAAATTTACTTCTTTTGTTGTTAAAATAATGCGTATGCATAAGGCTGTAAAAATTCAATACTATATATCTGTTATCTACATAATAACAACACACCGCTTTTACATAGCACATAACGTCGGAGGTCAGGCGCAAGGGCTCTAGCAAATGTTCCGGGCAGAAGGGCCTTAACCTTTAATTGCCTCTAACTTGAAAACTTTGGATCTTTTCACATGAAATCAAAGTACATATAGTGTGGTATTTTTAGAACCGTCTGTCAGTATGTTAAGTGAAAATATCAAGTAAAGCAATATTTCTCAAATAAGAGAAATTTACTGTTAAGCCCTTTTGCCAGGAATATATGCCAGGGCCCTTCTGTCGGATAACCGACGATATGGACATGTCTCTCTCTACGCGGAGTAAGAAACAAAATAAACGAAAGTAAACAGACGTAGGAGGCTTTGTAAA
>JZLH01S0605312.1:118820-132496 GCA_001188425.1 Eucidaris tribuloides | reverse complement strand
ATCAAAATCGCCAAAATCAGGAAAAAAGGGTATACTTTTAACAGAAGGCTTACTTCAAAAGGGTATCTTTTCAGACTTGAATACTTGTTTAGGGTAGTCTGAGATCGACTTTCAATTACGTGTTTAGGGTCTATTTTGAAAGTCCATACACGCGCATGGTGTACACCTTATAATGACACTGGCCCTCCCGGGGGATAACATAACTTTTCATGGGTTTTCTAGGACAAGGGATCCATTTATGACATCATTTTTTTTATTTTCGAGTGCAAGTGTCCTAAATGCATATTAGCATAATAAGCTAATTTGCATAAATACAATAATTCAGTAGATGGTCTCACAAACCATGTACATGACCAGGGGAAGCTGTTTAGTACAAGGATTGTTGTGGATTCGTGTTTAACATGGGTATTTGGAGTAAATATAGCCTGGTTGCTACCTTGCCAGACTTGTTAAACTATTTAAAGTAGCCTAATTAGCATATTCAGATAATTAGCATAATATGTAATATGTTAATAAGATTAATACTGGAGGCCTGAAAACAATGATAACACAACTTTTCAAGGGTTTTCTATAACGATGAATCCATTTATGACACCACTATCTATTTTTCAATATTACAAGTTTCTCCAATATCATAATTAGAATAATGAACTAATTTGCATACATACAGTAATTCAGTAGGTGGTAATGGGAATCCATGTCGGTGACCCGGAAAAGTTATAAAGTGCAAGTTGTGTTGTTTATTCGCCTTTAGGATGGGTATTGGAGTAACTGGAGCTTGGTTGCCACCTCGGCAAACTTGTTTAATTATCTTTAATTATCTTCTTTAGCCTAATTAGCATAATCAGCTAATTAGCATTATATGTAAAATGTTGGTAAGATTAATACTGGAAGCCTGAAAACAAAGATAACTCAGCCTTTTAAGGGTTTTCTATGACGAGGGATCCATTTATGACACAAGTATCTATTCTCGAGTAATTCGTGTGTATTAAATAGCATAATTTGCATAATGAGCTAATTTGCATATATACATTCATTCAGTAGATGGTAATTAGAAAAAACATGTACATGACACGGAAAGGTTGTTAAGTGCAAGTTATGTTGTTAATTCGTGTTTAAGATGGGTATTTGGAGTAATTTTAGTTTGGCTATTACTTTGGCAAACTTGGTTAATTACTGTCATTAGCCTCATTAATACAACCAGCTAATTAGCATAATATTTAATATGGTGCTAGATTAATATTGCGAGCCTAAAAACAAAAAAAAACAACGCAACTTTTTCAAGGGTTTCTATGATGAGTAATCTATCTATGACACCAATTTATATTTCCCAATAATGCAAGTCTCTTCCATATCATAATAAGCATAATGTGCTAATTTGCATATATGTAAAATACTTTAGCAAATGGTATCACATACCATGTATGTATGACCTAAAAAAGTTGCAAGTACAAGGGGTTTTCATTGTTAATTCGTGCTCAAGATGGACATTGAAATAAATTTAGTGTGGCTGACAGCTTGGCAAAATTCATTAATAATTTTCATTAGCCTAATCAGCATAATCAGCTAATTAGCACAATATGTAATATGTTGCTAAGCTCAATGTAAGGAACTGATGTAAGTTCTGATTCATCCAGGTAAAATGTCAATAAATAATGCAGGAAGTATGAAAACACTGGTAGCACAAGTTTTAAGAGTTTTCTATGGCGAGGAATCCATATTCAATTGTCTTAATGGCATTACTACTACCACACAAACCTGAATTTAGCTTAGCAATATGTTACATATTGCCATATACTGAATTGTTGTAGGTATGCAAATTAGCTCATTATGCAAATTATGCTATTTAAGACACACGAATTACTCGAAAATAGATACTGGTGTCATAAATGGATTCCTCGTCATAGAAAACCCTTGAAAAGCTGAGTCTTTGTTTTCAGGCTTCCAGTATTAATCTTAACCAACATTTTACATATTATGCTAATTAGGCTAATGAAGATAATTAAACAAGTTTGACCAGGTGCCAACCAAGTTCATTACTCCAACACCCATCCTAAAGACAAATAAACAACACAACTTGCACTTTATAACTTTTCCGGGTCACCGACATGGATTCCCATTACCACCTACTGAATTACTGTATGTATGCAAATTAGTTAATTATGCTAATTATGATATTGGAGACACTTGTAGTATTGAAAAATAGATAGTGGTGTCACAAATGGATTCATCGTTATAGAAAACCTTGTTTGTGTTATCATTGTTTTTAGGCCTCCAGTATTAATCTTATTAACATATTACATATTATGCTAATTATCTGAATATGCTAATTAGGCTACTTTAAATAGTTTAACAAGTCTACCAAGGTAGCAACCAGGCTATATTTACTCCAAATACCCGTCTTAAACATGAATCCACAACAAACCTTGTACTTAAGTTTCCTCGGTCATGTACATGGTTTGTGAGACCATCTACTGAATTATTGTATTTATGCAAATTAACTCATTATGCTAATATGGTGTTTAAGACACTTGCACTCGAAAATAAAAAAAAATGATGTCATAAATGGATCCCTTGTCCTAGAAAACCCATGAAAAGTTATGTTATCCTTATTTTTAGGGGTTATGCATCAAGATTTACGACATATTTCTTATTATGCTAATTAGCTAATTATGCTTATCGGCTAACAAAGATAATCAATTAAGTTTTCCAAGGTAGCAACCACGCTACATTTGCTGCAGTAAACACAAATCAATAAAAAAAAATGTACTTGACAGCTTGTCCGGGTCACGTACATGGTTTATTTTACCATCTACTGAATTTCATGTATATGCAAATTAGGTCATTATGGTAATTACGCTGTGTAGAACACTTGTGTTACTCGAAAATAAAATGTTGTGTTGTAGATGGATTCCTCGTCATAGAAAACCCTTGAAAAGTTCTTTTATCAATGATTTCTGGCTTGCTGAATTAAAATTTAACAATATATTTCACATTGTACATATGCTAATTAGCTGATTATGCTAATTAGGCTAATAAAAAAAATTGCCCAAGGTTGTCAAAGTGACAACCAAGCTAAATTTACTTCAATATCCATCTAGAACACAAATCAACAAAAAAACCTTGTACTTAACAACTTTTCCAGGTATGGAAAATTTCTACAGGACTAATCGCCCAGCACAGTCCTACCTGGCCCCAGACAGGTTTTCATTTCGCTCCCTTGTCTTAATGTCATTTACCTTTTATCACTGTGACAAAAAGATAAGATGCTTCATCCATGTCATCCTCGATTTGCCCCCAAGGAAGATCAACTGTCCATTCTCATTTAAGTCGGTGACTTTGAAGCTTTCTCACCCTTTAGGGTGGTCATCTCCAACTTCTCGTACTTTCCTAAGATTTCGATTGCATGGTTCATATAGCCAACCTGGAAATCAGGGAAAATCTCGAAAAGGGCTTTCCCCTTTTCTTCTTAGGTAAAAGTCAGGGAATTTGAGAAAGGTTCTCTCAATTGTGACCATGGAATTTTATACTTCCATCAGGGAAAATCTGGACAAAAAAATCAAGGAATTTTGTTTCAGGAAATGCGGGGAATCATGGATTTCAGTCTGTTTGTTTGTTTGTTTGTTTGTTTGTTTGTTTGTTTGTGTTTTATAAACGCGTTGACTTGAAGTCGATATATACACGTATTTTGACAATTATTTATTAAGAAAAAGTGAAGTCAGAAGTTGTACTTGCCAAGTACGGTTATTTGTCATTTATCTTTAGGGAAAAGGGGGAATATTATTATTACATGCGACATAATTTTCAACATTCCCTGCAACCTTTGCCTGAAAAAACGATCAAGAGAGGTAGTTGAAAAACTGATATTAATATTTGTCCATTTTAGGCTGGAGTTATATTGTTTGCAAATGGCATTCCGTAGACAGTACTCAATATTTCATAAAATGTCATCGCGCGGGCTACTGTAGAAAAAAAGAAAAAACAAGAGACAAACTTGTGTGTAAGGATTCATTCAACTCCAAAGCGTGCTCGTCTCATTTTATTGGTGTACAAGCAAATTCAATTCCATTATGTCAAGTCTATCGCGTGCGTTGCATATTAATGCATCTGTCTTTATGCTGCGAACGGTATATACCAGATCTCCCGCCAAACGAACATCACTGGTGATAGGGAGAGATAGAGAGTATACGTACGGTTCGTCTCCCGTAGACAGTCGTGTGCTGTCTGTATATACTTCGATCCAAATCGTGAATTGTGTTCACTTGGTACATGACTTTGTGCTGGTGGCATTGTGTATGGTACTAACTTGCTCTTGAAGTAACTGTTTGGCTAATATTTAATTCACCACTGCGTATGGATATTATGTGCTCGGACAAGAAGACATTCGGTAATATGATTTTTTAATATAATGTTATCTGTTAATGTATTTTTGCCTTCCTTTCCTTGTTTTGGATGAGTTTGTTATTTTCAATGATGTAATATTCTTCATATTTTTAAGCTAACATACAGTTTCAATCTATGTCAAATTTAAGAACATGAAAAGTACACTCATATCTTTCTTGTGTTTTAGTCTCTCAAAATTCCCACATATTTAACGAGAATCACGTTAATCTTGAATTTTGCTAGCATACTTATCACATAAATAAGTTCTAATTACTTAATGATTATAAGTTGGATTTTGATGTGTATGGATTTTGATGTGTATACGAGTGTGTTTGAGTGTGTAGTAAAGTGTATTAATTCGGTTACCTTGCCATGCTGACTGCCGTATGTCAAATAGTCTTGTCAGTAATATACTTTTAAAAGGTTATTCATTTTCTATTTTCGCTTAATTTATATGATACAAATGCTTATTTAACATGTTTAATGCAGTAACGTAACCTTAAGTAAACGAGCGTTTTTCACCCAGTGAGCCTCGAAGCTCTCTTGTGAGGGTGGCGAGGTCATTTAAAACAGGACGATGATAAATGTATCTGAGCTTACGTCACACAATAATATTGCAAAACTGTTATTATGTTGCTGTTATGTGTTGAATAAGATTTAAGTCATTACAATTTGTCAGTGGCAGAACATATTACTACCCCACAATTCGTTCTTTGTACCACGCTTTATTGTCAAATTGTTCTCATTTCTCATGCAAAGTGGATCTCAAACAATTTCCAACGACCTCGAATTGAAAAACGCTTCAGATACACTGAAATAAAGTAATCAGTAAAGCGCAACTTAGTCAACTTATTACCGCATAGTCCTGATAAAAAAGAGCCGATTAGTGTCCTTTGTGATAACACATCGTGACCCACAAAGAGGAAAATGGGGACATTTATGGATAAATATCATTTCTCATGCTGGTTTGCACGCCTCCGAGATACAATTTCTGTTGATCTTTGTACGTAGGCAAATATTCGTCGAAAAAAAATAATCATATTTTTTTATACGGTTATGACAGGCATGGTCATCGAATATATGCCTTTGTTTGTTGTGGCACAATCTCAACAAGTTAATTTAATTAAATCTAAATGAAACGATTGGTTGTACTGTCACGCGAAGGGAAGGTCATATGATTTGATTATAGAGTGGTCATCTCTTTGACATTAAGCCCATTTCATTATTGTGTAATCCACCACTGATTGACTCTCGATGAATCGAAAATGACTGACATTTCGGCTTAAGCGCGTCGAACTGTGAACGAGGACCCAGATTCGTAAGCCACTGGACAATGAGTAGATTATACGCAGTGATATGTATCTCTTTGCATCATCATGGAATTGATATTTGTATGGCCGCGCAGCTTCCACGAACAGTTCTATCTGTATATAGTTATGAAGCTTATACCTCTATCTAATTATTTGCTGATTGAATCACATAACCTTTTATGTGTACTTACTTCCCTTACCCCTCCTCATAAGTTTAAGTTCGAGTGTACTGTAGGTGATATTGGAAAAGGCCTAATTTGTTTAGTGTGCTTTGCACGTATGCTATCACGAAAGTCATGAACGAAAGCCATAATTCATTTTTTTTACCCTCCGATACCGCTATTTTATTTTAAATAAATCTTTGAAGAACATAATTGAATACATGTACAAGAGTACCATACAGCAAAATACATATTGATGTTTTAAGGCAGCCTGTTTTGATCCGTGGCTTCTGGGTTTTAATGACTAAAATAAGCCTCTGAATTTTTTGTTTTACACGACATTTTTAATGACAGTACGTGAAGTTATTACTTAATTACGGAGCACTGAAATAATAGACTTTGATTATATCTCGCATCTATTGATAAAAAAGGGGAACAACTTGGGTAAGGACGTTTGCCAGAAAAGATTTAATTTGCTGAAATAATTTTGAGTATAGATTAATTTGGAGGTACTATATGTTGTAGTTCCATTTTGTAATGCAGTTTGAGCTACTGCATTATATGAATGCCCCAACCGGTGATCGTTCTCTGTTGTCTTATCTTATTTTAATCTGAATTACAAACTTCGAAATATCACGACTTAAAATTTGAATATGTACAAATTGCTGGTGTGCAATAGCAGCATAGCATCAGTGTTTATTTTTCTTTCGTGTAAACTTAAAGACTACTTGTATAGAACTTTTAACAAAGTATACTGTGTAAATACAAAATGCTTGGTATTTTCCTGAAAAGGCCAAATCTTCACCAACGTAAGCCGGTTCACACGTTTGTCAGTCTATCGTTATGCCAATGACATCCTTGTCACTAGACCTCGATCACTTCATCTTTAAGAAGTCAGGAAGCAGACATTGATCGTTCATGTACCATTGCAGAAATTTTATGGTTCTGTGTTTCCATTAATAAGCACCTGCACAGTGATATAACAGGGAAGTGAATGTCATTTCGATGACAAATACATCTTATTGCTGTCCAATAATCGAAGAGAATGAACGCAGCATCGTTTGATATATAGGCACGGTTCCTTGGCATGGTGGAGAAAATTACTGTGTGGGATCAATCCTTAATGTATATTCAAACACCTGTCTGCTGACGATGACCGCAGCAAAATGCCATAGCATCCGCGATGCAGCGAGATATTGTTGATATCGACTAGATTATTCTGAAATAAGAACAGACTCCTAAAACGCAAGACTTTGAAGCGTAGATAGTTTGATAGTACAGGCATCTAGGACACGGATTGACTTGTGCAGGTCAGTTTTCAGCGTAATGTCCGCCTTTTAGAATTAAGCACTGTTTACAATAATCTAAGTGCATTTCGGCAAATTGGAAGCGTTAGCTATAGGTGATTTTATTGTTGACACTTAGTATAATATTTCGAATTTGCTCTTATACAAGGAGAAAGCACATGATGGTTTTAAAATCGCTCAATGTATGATGACCCTATCCTGTTTTGTAAATCCACCATGCAATGTTTTGCGGATGGTGTAGGACCCTATTCACACACTAAAATGAAGTGTGACTCTGGATCTGTCTTATTAAGTCCGATCCGATGTTACCTCGCTTTCTTGATCTGGTGATGAGGCATCTATGTATATAAAGCAGACGGGTTGCTATCACTATGCGGTATCTACATGTAAATGTGCTATGTATATTGTCCCCTCACTTTGCTTTTGTTTCATGTTTTCTTTTGCTTTACGTTTTCCCCTTTCAACGTCATCTTTTAAAGCTGTTTCTTTATAAAGACGTTTATAATGATCTAATTTTTGGACCTTTGCACTGCAAGCTTTGCTCCTTTAAGGGGTTCCTCAGTCCTCACAATCGACGATTGTTTAACTGTCTTTGTGTATAACACTATATGACGACGTTATACGTATCATTTTCGAAAAACGATATTGCTCTATTTTTTGTTCAGTGAAAATGTGAAATAATCAGAACAAATCCAAACGAGCGGCCTCACAGGCGTCGATCCTGTGGGGGCGGGGGGGGGGAGCGGATCGACCCCAGAAAATATTGGGGGGAGGGGGCAAACATATCGATTTGCCCCCAATAATTTTGACAATTTGAAAAATTCATAATATGCAATGCAAATACATGTTTTACAAAACATTGGTAAGCACAATAAATCATTAAATATGGCGTAAATAACCATTACACATAAAAAATAGCCAAAAGCGCACAAAATTCTGTATTACAATTTGGACATTTTTTTCCATCCCCCCCCCCCAATCCGAAACATGGATCGAGCCCTTGAGCGGCCTACAGGTATGCTGCCTGGGGATTTTGTGTTTTCACACTCGTGCTAAGGAAGTACGGTAACTTGGTAACTACGCTTTGTATGCATGACGTCATAATCTGACCAAAGCAATCGATCGAGAATTCTTCTATTTGGTTGTAGTGCCTTTTTTTTGTCTGCAAAATTGTTAATTTTAAATTTCCAATACATTTTTTTTTAGTAAATGAGAAAATATGTTTGTTCTCTAACTTAAAAGCGACAATATTATAGAGAGAAAAGTCATCCGCAAACTGTTCTTAGGAGACATATCACCAAACAGACCACCATCTCATATCTTAAATGTCAAATACCCTAGAGTCCAGTTGCCCTAAGCAATGGTCCGTGTAATTGCTAACAGTGTCCAATATGACATGTGTTTATTGTTCCATTGAGAAACACTACTTGTTATTTCTTGTCGAGTAAATGGAAATCGAAGTTTTATAATCTATCGTCGAGCCACATGAAAGCGTGAACATTAATTATTGCCACATTAGCTTGTCACCATAATCTCAATAAAAACGTAATATATTCGCAATCCAAGTGTAACTTCTAGTTTCCAATGGTAACCTTCGTCTCGCTACATTAGGAAGAATCAGTTGATATTTGGAATCGTTTTTATACGTTGCTTTCATACGTTGTGTACTATCGCGTTATTCGAATGACGCCAGTTAAACTTCGCTTTGCAGTGTCAACACATGTAGCAGTTAATATGTTGTCTCTTGCCGCTGAGCGTCATGTAATTATGAAAATTCTTTCCGTACCACTTTAGGAATACCTCATGCAATGTCTACGGGAAGTTAGTCGCAGCAAAACTGAGATATCCACGTTACGGGAATTAAGAGATCATGAGGGAGTCCACTTTCTAAACGAAGGAAAGGGGCCTATTTTCATACATGGATACTTTTGTATTCAGTGATGTGATACAATTGGAAAGTGTTGCTCTCAGGTGTGTCAAATGGCCAATTCAAAATTTAGGATTCCTCTACGGCACTCACTGTACTGTTACCTACGTGTTGCGTATACTTAAGTCAGAAGCAGAAAGTGAACTGTTCGCACAGTCTATTTCCTTTAATTTGTTTTAGGAATGATAATAATAAGTTAATTTTCAAACGTGGCACAACCATGGCAAATTCATCATTGAGAATAGACTGCTATGAAAAAGGAAATCACTCATTTCAAGAAAAAGGACTGAAGAAATATCTCTAACGTTTTTTTCGGTATATTGATGAAGACATAAAGTTAATGTAACAACAATTGAGAAGCAACAGCAAGCTGTTTGTTTCCCTTTTTCTTCATGTAATGTTACACTGTACTTTGTTTTTGCTACTTTGTTATTTGCTCCTGTAGCAATAACTTACTTTCTGTAATTTTTTTAAAAGATTCCTCCATAATTCTATAATTCCATCAATGGATTAATCAGCAATTAGTAAGTTAAATGTTAACTATAGGTATTATTTTTACACAAAAAGAATAATTTATCTGGACTTCATTATTGTTTTTTAACCGTATGCCATGGTAATTGTATAGGCCAAAAAACTAATGATTTTAGAGAAAAAATTAGGAACTCTTTTCATCAAAATGTTTGCTTTTATCTGTACAGACAGTATGCAAATCTTTCATTCCTTTCTGACCTTACATTTCACAGTCACTCAACCCTACCATTCGGTCATTTTATATTCAGGCTTACATGTAGTCAATAATCGAGAATGTTCCTTTAATCTGCAGTGCTCATTGCTATATTTATTTACTATGAAGCACACAATTTACTTGTAGAGTAAACTGTGTTTCAGCAGTTTTCTCCCGAGTCAAAAACTTCCATTAGATATCGATATGGGTAATTGTTCGCGCGCAAATGCTGTGTCAAAATGTCAAATTGCATACATTTACGATAACACGTTATTGTTGATTTAACGTCATAACACGCAAACTACTTTCTCCCTGCAATTGATGGGGTAGGTCTACTACTTAGTACGAGAACATACGGAATTTTACGCCATTTTTTACCATGCAAAATTGTACTAACATGCTTTCATGGTAATGCAAATAAAAATAAAGTAGAAATGTGTTTGTATTGAGAAATGTCAAACGGGTATATGGTTTTATAATTCGTTTAATGTGCAGCTCTCATTGTGATGTTATCTTATTATAAAGCACTCAATTTATTTGTAGAGTAAATTACGTTTCAGCAATTTTCTCCCGAGTCAAATACCCCCATTAGATATAGATCTGGGAAACTGTTCTCGCGCTAATGTTGAGTCAAAATATCAAATTGCATACATTTACGATAACATATTATTGTTAGTTTAACTGCATCATATCAAATATACACGCAAACAAAATTCTCTTTATTGATGGATTAGGTCTACAAGCAAGTAAGAGAACATATGGAATTTTACCCTAGTTTTTTTTAACCGTACAAAATTGTATGCTTTCATGGTAATACACATAACAGTAATCAATGTGAGTGACGAAAATAAGCATAAAGATGTTAGTATTGAGAAATATCATCTCGAATATGATTTTATTATTCGTTTAATGTGCAGTGCTCATCGTGATATTATCGAATTATAAAATACTAAATTGATTTGTATAGTCAACTGTGTTTAAGCAGTTTTCTCCAGAGTCAAACACTTCCTTTAGGTATCGATATGGGAAACTGTTATCGTGCAAATGTTGTGTCAAAATATCAAATTGCATACATTTACGATAACACATTATTGTAAGTTTAAAGACATCAGCTCAAATATTCGCGCAAACAATATTCTCTGTGGCCAATATAAATCTGTACAATTATGCTTTCGTGATAATGTGCATGAAAATAGTGAATGTGGGTAACAAAAACGAAGTAGAATAATGTGATTTTAATTGAGAAATATCATACATGTATCATTTTATGAAGAAAACAACCGAAACAGATTTGTTTTTGGTTGACCTTTATTCCCCTAACCATGCAGATCTTAACTTTGAAATACAACGTACATCGATGTCATAACATCCATTGCACATTGACATGACAAACGTGGCAGTTTCAAACAACGAATAACCCGCGTTTGACATTTTATGAAAAACAAATCCGGTCCAAACTAAATATAATAGTTCAATTACTAATATTTAACAAAATTATCTTGTAAAATACTCGTATTAACGTGTGAAAAGGTGTGGTGATCTGTAATGTCTTTTTCCAGTCCACCGCAAATTTTGGACGGTTCAAAATGTGCTCTTTGTACAGTTGTATAGAGCAATCTACAAATTTGTACCTTTTAAAGATCCAAAATTAAACCAAAAAGTGTGCTATTATTGTATCGATTTAACCAATAAATAGTTAAAAGTTCACCATGTTTCCTTACTATGCCTGTTGGCATAGATGTAGGCTACCACTTCGTCTAAATTTGGAACCCTTTTTATTGTGACGTCATTGAAATCACACATACATGTACATGTACTTCGGCAGCACTGTTCCGCGAGGATGTTAATGTTTGTTAACCTATGCCTCCGTTCATTTACAGTGAAATTAATGGAGAACACTTAAAGACATCAGACCTTTCCTACGCTGAAGTATGTACATTAGAACAAGGCATAAATTCTGCTTTATTTAAAAAAAAATATGATGAGGTTGTGTATTCTGTTTGCGAGGATGAGTTTGTTTTTCATTCACAGCGCGTTTTAGTAATAACACGCTTTAAGTGAAAGGTGCATCAGGATGACAAACTACATGTATTCTTAAGCAATCACTGCAGTTTAAACAATAATTACAGAACATACGATTTTTGTTTTATTTTAGAGGCATGCCGGCTCGCGTGCGTATCTTATCACAATATGGAATTTCATTTCAGTGAAATTATGCCGTCGGCCTCCCATTTCCATGTTTATGTTGGGGTTAAATACACGTGGCATTATATTAGTTACTATTATGAAATTGTGTGTGTGTGTTTTTTTTTTCATGCAGTCACAAAGCCTCGAGCAAGAAATGATTTAAAGCAATTGTAATTTGAAAATCATTTGCATCCACCTCTGTCATATATTCAAGGAATAGCCTACAACTTGATTTATGACAATGACTTTAAAAACTCAGTACTTAAGCAATATCCAGGTGGAAAATAGAATTTGGTTGAGTTGTTGGAAAATGGGCAAACTAAAGATATAATCAAGTTAAATTGATCGTAATAAGAATTGAACCCACTAGAAGCTACACAACAAATCTGTCTGTCACCTCTATTTCTGATAGTACTTGCTGTACCAAAGACCAAAGATTAAAGCTATTACATGTAATTGATAGAGCGGAACGTCTATGACAGAACTTTGATCAGTTTTCTTGATACTTAAAATGTTTCATATATACTAAAAACTGTTGCCATCATTTTCCTTTAAAGGATCAATTTGCCCTTCCCTCTACTTTTCTCACTCCTTAATAGTCATGGCTATCAGTTTTAGGCAAAAGCTTGCATTCATTCCCTTGTAATTTATTTTGAGGTTATATTTAAGGCTTTTTAAAGTTTTACCGAATAGCTCAACATAAACGACTGGTATCACAGAATGCTTCATATATATGTATAATGTAAAATTGTGATAATTAACTTCATGATTTAGATCAACGCGTGAAAACTCCACTGGCTTGGAGTTGTCCCTCTCACACAGTTGGCCATCTCTATCTTGGGTCAAGGATATTCACAAAGGGCTACTAGGCGGATTAAGGGCTGGGGATAAAGAATTAGCGTGAGCAGCCTTCACTACTGGCGTACTGGTGGGGGAACCTGGTACAATTTCTACTTCCCCCACCCCATATGAATTCAGAAACATTTCTTTTTAAAGATATTATCAGAATTTCGTGAAATAAGGTAGGTTTTACCAATTAACATCTCACAATTTACGAAATATTTACCCATATCACTCTAAACCAGTATGTACCAATAAATGACAAAAGCAAAGATAAGGTGAGGAAAGGACGACGACTATAAAACTGGAGGATCTTTCGAAGTTCTCTGTTCACTACCCCCCCCCCCCAAAAAAAAAGAAGAGGTTCATTGCTCAACTGAAAAAACTGTTTTCAACGCCATCTATGTCCTCCAAGAATTTCTTGTTCTGTACGCCTCTATCATCACGGAAAGGTACCAGGTACCAGATCACAAACCTCTTTAATCATGTTAATGTAAGCTAATTCTTCTGCTGAAATAATGATCGAAACGAAACAAATTTTTGACCGATGTCATAAATAATGTAATAACAATTCCACTCAGGATGTCCCGCTAACCAAGTTGGAAAAAATCTTCCTCACGCCTCACTCCTCAACGAATCCAACTTAGCCGTTTATCGACAGTTGTAATAAAATTAAAACCCTGTCCCGATGATTATGTCGTGTGTTTTTAGGTTTCTTACTTTAAAAAGAATACCCGTACACAAGTGTGTTTGGTTGGGGGGGGGGGGGTGGGGGTATCGGGACGGGTTTGCAAGAAATTGAAGTTAATGAGCGGGGAGGGTACAAGAGAGGGGGTT
>JZLH01S0605312.1:101585-111689 GCA_001188425.1 Eucidaris tribuloides | reverse complement strand
CCAATCACCATCTTTTCAACAAATGTACTCAGATAAACGGCAGTCCCAATTTTGGACGAAAGCCTCGTTATTCGTTCTCGCTTGCGTTGATTTGATTGGAATCTCTCAAACAGCAAGAAAACCCAAAACAGATTACTTCTCAACTATGCACATCTATTCCTTCGGAATGCCTCGTTTAACGCTCGCTTTCAAATCCAATCATCATCATTATCATCCCCCACCAGCCAGCCAGCATTTCTCATCCCACCCTGCATTCATCATCATCATTCACCATCATCATCATCACCGCATGCATCCAATGCACCCACCAGCATCATCATCTCGCCTGCATCAATCATCATCGTCATCATGCATCATCAGCATCTCATCATCATCTCACTACATCATCACATAATCCATCATCATCAATCATATCATCATCATCATCATCCTCACCTGCAGTTTATTCATCATCACTTAGGCATCATCATCACGCCAGCATCATCATCATCATCACCACACGGCACCAATTACCACTTTCAACAGTATTACTCAGGATGTATACCGTCGTCGCAATTGTGGACGGAATGCCCCGTTGTTCGTTTTCTCCGTTGAATTTCGTTTGAATCCGTTCCAAAACTATTCTATTTTAACTCCCTTTCATTTACCTCGTTCTCTCCGTCCATTCAGCTTAGTTTGCTCATGACATAACCAAAACCCACCGCAGTTTGGCCTATGCCAAGAAAGCAGTTTGCCTTTTTCCGTATAGGCGTTCGGTCAGCCAGGATGTCATATCTCTTTGATTATCGAATTACGTTTTTCATCTACCGTCTATCGATCTGAGTTTTTCGTAAATACGAACAGATAATAGGTCCATAATTTATATCATGTATGTGTTACAGGCAATTTGCCTAGTTGCGTATGGAATTTGCCAACAATTTCCTTCTTAATATGAACAAGTTTATTCTAACGAGACGTACTGTACACAATCATTACTGTACGACTGGAAAGCTCAAAAGATGAAATTACAGATTTTCCTTTTCATTACACAAGAAAACGCTTATGAGATTGATCGTTAAGTCATAGTAATATCTTTATATTCATGAAAGTAAACACAAATTTAACTTACACCCGACAATATACGCGAACAACATGGTATCCGTATAATCGTAACAACAGTTGTTACCTGGGCCACTGTTCCGCAATACGTGCTACACGACGTCGTCAAGATCAAAATATCTCTTTTTAGTATAATCCATGGGCCACTATACAATTTAGTTGCGTCCATAATAGTAAATGCTTGATCTCTATTTTTAAGCGTATTGAAATAATCGTATCGAATTGATTTCACACTGCAAACCTATTGACCTATTGCTATCCGGGCAGCGCACTAAACAACAGGTCTATGCTGGATGACAAAAACGAAAATGGCTAACTTAATTCCAAGTATCTAAACAGAATCATCTTTGTTATGAGCTCTTGATATTTATAAAACTCCTCAAAAAAGTTTCGGAAATCTGAGTTGAATCGCTCTATATCTCCCCGTTTTGTAGTAATAATCAATGCAAGCTTGGTATCATCGTTAAGATCATTTAATTCTTCTTTAAAATGATACCCTAGTTTTTGATGATTATGCAACCGGGAAAGGGGCGGTGTCCTTAAAATTTCGGTGTAAAGTATAAATTGAAAAGCCTGCCAAAATGACCAATGTTCGGTAAAACACCCAATTGTTGTTGTTGTTTGATAAGTGAATTTCAATGTCTCTTTGTTCGTTATGCACTCTAATGTGAACATTCGACAATGATTGAAAGAAACACCTGCACAACGTAAGCAACAACAAGCAACAAAAAGTGACAATGAACCAAATAAACAAACATGTATACACCATTTAAAAACTGGATATAAGGCATTTAATTGACACAGACATTCACTCATCATCACATTAACAACAACAAAGTTGATAAAATAAGTATTAATGGCCTTGATTTGCATGGATTTTTCATGTTTACTTGCCATGGATCTTCTGATTTCCATGAATGTTCATTGACTTTTAATATCATGAACTCAAGAGTTCAGATTCGGGTGGAAGACCCACGAACCTGCACTAGCCGCTGCGACCACACTTCCACATTGAGGTTTGATGAAGGCTTTTGTTCATTTCGTTTCTGTGGGTCATGGTATTTTCCACCGTCAATCAGTAATTGACGCAAACCTGGCATGTCGTTGACATTTGCGAATTCTCTTCCCTCAGCCGTGCCAAAGTTGATCCCACAAAGTCAATGGGGTTTGAGGTTGGCTGCATGCAGGATAGTCTAATTCTTATGTGATACCCTCCTCTGAAGAAAATTCCATGCACAATCAAGCCTCCTGACACTTTTTTTTCACTTGTGGTGTTAATGTGCGTGAAAGGTCCGTGAAGATTAAATGTCCTTATGTCGCATTTTTTTAATGCCATACATGTTTTTTTTCACTGTTTTGTTGATGTTGCTTGCTTATTTTACACGTGGTTCTTCAATCCATATGCAATGTTTCCATTAGAGCGTATATATACAACCAAAGAGACATGGAAAACTCACTTTATTCATTAAACAACAAAAATGGGTGACTAACCGAACTTTGTCGTCCATTTTGCAGCTTTCAATTATACACTTTACACCACATCTTGAGATTACTGCCCTTTCCTGATGCATAATGCATACACAAGTTGGGGTATTATTCTTAAAGAAATTGAAATAATCTTTCCCATTGATACCAGCTTGCATTGATCATTTCTATGAAATGGAGATAATTACCGATCAAACTCAGATTTTCCAAACTTTTTTTGAGAGTTCTATTTATAAGACTACAGAGTCTGTAATTACTCAATGAGAAAACAGATCTAATCCAATGTAGAAAAGTATTCTCGCTTTCTCTCACAAGCTTTGCAATCGTTTATTTCTCTACTTTTTACAAAAACTCTGTCGCACATAAATTGATATGCTTTATTACTTAAGTATAGCGACCTATCAAGTTTCTTATGCTGGTCTCTTTGATTAACCTAAATAACTGACGAACTCCTGTATCCAATGTCTAGTCATAGGGGCATGATCACAATTGAACAATCCCATGCACGTGCGACGTCCAAAATGTTAGAATGAATGCCCACTCAATGCCTATTTCCTTGTAGCATTGCAGTATAAACAAATATTAGATTTTCTCTGACATATATCGTGATATTTGTACTTCAATTGCATAGATTTCACAAACTGCTGGATTTGATGACGCTATTATCAATCTTACTTTGTAATTTAGGCATGTACTCAGCGGCTGAATGAACCTGAATCAAGTTGGTTGGTCTTTCCATATAGATACAAAGAGCGTTCGTATCATAACTACTTAATTCAACTGTGTGACTGAAATTACACGACCGATTTTAATAACCTTAACTAGACCGGAATGGCAAGATTAACTAGATGTAATAAGGACTAGGCGTTGTTAAACTCTGAAAACCGTACGGCCTGTACATGTGCTAGGTAGCATATTATTGAAAAACAAAATGCCCTTTCAGCAGAAACGCTATTTGGAACTTCCGTTGGTTGGCAGGACAACTGACTAATGAAAATTTGAAATTGTGAACCGAGATTTGTATTTTATTTTCATGGCAGATCCATTTTGGAGCAGATAACATAACTTATCTTTCTGACAAACGCACTCAAGCAGCGTATACATGTTGATAAAATATTCAGTTTAAATTTGCCCTAAACCCCCCCCCCCCCCCACAAAAACCCCCAATAATAACCGGGTATATCACCATACGGTGGTCGCCCTCGATGTGTCTTCAGCGAGATTGAACACGTGAATACTAGCCTGAAGGGGTGGTAGGTGACTTTTCGATGGCTTCAATGTATTTGTCCTTTTTCATTTCAGCTGATAATACTGACAACATGACATAGTTATACATTACGTCTATCGTATTATCGAAAATCAGTACCTATTTTATAACAGCCTCTCCTTCTCAATAGACCATGCTATCTAATGGCGTGTTAGATCAAAGCGCAAGTCATGCCGAACATACATCGTTAATTGAGTAATTTGTATACATACATATAGTATCATGCAGGAGCTGATGTCTTGAATTCAAACATTACTGCAGAAAAAACACTAACTTATTTATTCTATAAACCATGCGATTTTGCTAAATTAACTTAATTATCACGTTTGTAATTGAATTATAATGTGTGGCGGAATACCGAAATTATCAAACCCCATCTCATTTGTATCAACGGGTCTGCAGAAAGAGTGGACATTGAATTTGCGATGCTTATCAATTAGTGTGAGTACAGTCTTCGTTATTAAGTAATACATAAAATGAAAATGTTCAAGATTGGAAGCAATTCCTCAATTTAGGACACAATGCTCCATGAACAAAATGAAGGACCTGCAGAAAAGAGATGAATGTCACATAATACTACTTTTTGAGAAACAAAGCTCAAAGTTTTCAATATTGTCTACAGATCACAATTGTTGAGTTTATACATCCAAACTTGGTTAAGTATAATTTTACACAATAAAAGATGAATATAGGACAAAAGTATAACATTGTTGACTTGGTCGATTTGCCAATAATTCAATAATCAATATTGGTGGACTTAATGTACTTTCTACAAAAAAAAACAAGCTGGTCCCAGGAAAACAAATTCATTGTCTCGATAAATGAATGTCAGATCATTGATTGTAAAAAATTTTGGAATGTCGATCGTTAAATCGGACAATTTGATAATGCCAATTTGTCAGGATTTGGACGTTGTTTTAAATTTGGACCTCATTTGACCATTGGACGGAAGTAACCCCATATCTCAATCAATAATGCACAAAATACGATGATGAATTATAGATTGTCTTTTAGTCTTGCTAACTAGTCGGGTAAGTGGCAGATACAGCTTTGAAGAAATTAGACCAAGTTAAAAAATTTGCCTAGTTGACCCTCCCCTGACCCCTACTTAGGAGAATGCGGCTCAACTTGACCAAAATTTTGTCAACAAAATTTCCCGGCATGTAACGACTTCAAAACAATCACTAACTTCAATTTCGTTCAAAATGATGACTTAAGTACTTCTCATTCTACACTCTCCAAATGTTACTGTTTGAAGTTTTCTGCTCTGATAAATTTCCTCTTTGTGTTATCAATTGTTATCAGAATACTGGTTGTGATCGGTGTTAGTTTGTTGTGTAGCCTTTTATGGGAATCAATTTTTATCTAGAGCAGCGGATTAATTGAATATTGGAAAATTAATTACTTGTTTCTACTCTGGCACTATTCTTCTCCTGCATTTACTGACAATTTGTAAGTCTGCCATGAGGGATAGCGAACAAACATGCTTATTTACCGAAGATGTTAAAAAAAATGAAATTGTTTGGTGTGGTGTGAATAGATGAGGATCCAGCTTGAATTGATACAAAGCAATGAGACTTTCCAGTCAGTTCTCATTGGCTACACACTTACTTTCCACTTTTATGTTCCTATCGATTATTCAAACCTAATTATTTTAACCCATGCTATACTGTACCATTTTTGTACTTTTCGCTGCCATTAAACTGCGTATACCACAAATGTAAGAATGTTTTAAAGGCAACTGTAATGGATTCGAATTTTTGAATTGCAATCCCGATACCGATTTTAAGGGTGTCACTTCTCAACGAATAAGGGTGCAGGACATAGTGTTAGTGTCCCTCCCCCTTTCACTTGACCACCAAAATTGAATGCGTCATAAGAGGGTGTTATGTTATCATTTCGGGGACAGCCTCTGGTTTGGAGTACGTGTGTGGCAGACGAGTGCATTCTCAACTGAGATATTCATGACGGAAAACATCAACTGTGGGAAATTTTCTTAGATCTAAGTCCTGCTTACCAATTTTTTCGCTATCGTATTGGAGTAGGAGGTGTTCAAGGGGATAAGGGCGGCACGTATGAGCTGCGTTTGGCGAGAATTATCTTCCTCCAATCACCACTTTCAACCAAATGACTCAGATAAACGGCAGTCCAATTTTGGACGAAAGCCTCGTTATTCGTTCTCTTCGTTGAATTTGATTGGAATCCTCTCAAAACCAGAAGAAAACCCCAAAACAGATTACTTCAACATGCACATCTACCTTCTGGAATGCCTGTTTAACGCTCCTTTCAAATCATCATCATCATTATCATCCCCACCAGCCCACCAGCATCATCATCACCTGCATTATCATCATCATCACCATCATCATCATCACCAGCATCATCATCCCCACCAGCATCATCATCCCCTGCATCATCATCATCGTCATCATCATCATCAGCATCATCATCATCATCATCATCATCATCATAATCATCATCATCATCATCATCATCATCATCATCCTCACCGGCATTATCATCATCACTAGCATCATCATCACCAGCATCATCATCATCATCACCACCACGACCAATTACCACTTTCAACAGTATGACTCAGATATACCGTCGTCCAATGTTGGACGAATGCCCCGTTGTTCGTTTTCTCCGTTGAATTTCGTTTGAATCCGTCCAAAACTATTCTATTTTAACTCCCTTTCATTACTGTTCTCGTCAATTCAGCTAGTTTGCTCATGACATAACCAAAACCCACCGCAGTTGGCCTTATGCAAGAAAGCGGTTGCTCCGTATAGAGGTTGGGTCAGCCAGATGTCATATCTCTTGAAATTATCGATTCGTTTTCATATCTATCGATCTGAGTTTCGTAATACGAACAGATATAGGTCATAATTTATATCATGTATTGTGTTACAGGCAATTGCTAGTTGGTATGGAATTTGCACAATTTCCTTTTAAATGAAACAAGTTTATTCTAACGAGACGTACTGTACACATCATACTGTACGACTGGAAAGCTCAAAAGAGAAATTACAGATTTTCCATTTTCATTACACAAAGAAAACGTTATGAGATTGATCGTTAAGTCATGTAATATCTTTATATTCATGAAAGTAAACACAAAATTTAACTTACACCGGACAATATACGCAACAACAGTTATCGATAATCTGTAGATCGGATACATTCGTGTTACCTGGCCACTGTCCGCAATAGTGCTACAGACGCGTCAAGATCAAATATCTCTTTGTATAATCATGGCCATATAAATTAGTTGGTCCATATAGTAAATGCTTGATCTCTATTTTTAAGGTATTGAAATAACGTTATCCGAATTGATTTCAACCTGCAACCTATTGACCTATTGCTATCCGGGCAGCGGCACTAACAACAGGTTATGCTGGATGACAAAAACGAAATGGCTAATTTAATTCCAGTATCTAAGAATCATCTTGTTATTGAGCTCATTGATATTATAAACTCCTCAAAAAAGTTTGGAAATCTGAGTTTGATCGCTTATATCTCCCGTTTTGTAGTAATAATCAATGCAAGCTTGGTATCATCGGTAAGATCATTTAATTTTCTTTAAAATGATACCCTAGTTTTTATGATTATGCAACCAGGGAAAGGGCGGTGTCTTAAAATTTGGTGTAAAGTATAAATTGGAAAAGCTGCCAAATGACCAATGTTCGGTAAAACACCCAATTGTGTTTGTTGTTGATAAGTGAATTTTCATGTCTTCTTTGGTTGTTATGCACTCTAATGTGAACATTGACATGGATTGAAAGAAACACCTGCACAAGTAAGCAAACAACAAGCAACAAAAAGTGACAAATAACCAAATAAACAAACATGTATACACATTTAAAAACTGGATATAAGGCATTTAATCTACACAGACATTCACTCTCATCACATTAACACAACAAAGTGATAAAAAAGTATTAAGGCTTGATTTGCATGGATTTTCATGTTTATCTTCCATGGATCTTTGATTTCATGAATGTTCATGATTTTAATATCATGATCAGAGTTCAGTATTCGGGTGGAAGACCCACGAACCTGCACTACCGCTGGCACCACCTTCCACATGAGGTTGCATTGAGCTTTGTTATTCGTTTCTGTGGGTTGGTATTTCCACTCGTCAATCAGTAATTGACGCAAACCTGCCAATGTCGTTGCATTTGCGAATCTCTTCCCTACAGCCCGGCCAAAGTTGATCCCACAATAGTCAATGGGGTTGAGGTTGGGCTGCATTGCAGGATAGTCTATTCTTGTGATACCCTCTCTCTGAGAAAATCCATGCAAATCAAGCTCCTGACACTTTTTTTTCACTTTGTGGTGTTAATGTGGTGAAAGGTCCGTGAGATTAAATGTCTTATGTCCATTTTTTAATGCCCATACATGTTTTTTTTTCACTTTTTGTTAATGTTGCTTGCTTATTTTACACGTGGTTCTTCAATCCATATCAATGTTCACATTAGAGCGTATATAACAACCAAAGAGACAATGGAAAACTCACTTATTATTAACAACAAAAATTGGGTGACTAACCGAACTTTGGTCATTTTGCAGCTTTTCAATTTACACTTTACACCACATTTTGAGATACTGCCCTTTCCCTGATGGCATAATCATAACAAGTGGGGTATTATTTTAAAGAAAATTAAATAATCTTTCCATTGATACCAAGCTTGCATTGATCATTTCTATGAAATGGGAGATATAACCGATCAAACTCAGATTTCCAAACTTTTTTTGAGGAGTTTATTATAGACCTACAAAGTCTGTAATTACTCAATGAGAAAACAGATCTACATCACAATGTAGAAAAGTTTCTCGCTTTCTCTCAACAAGCTTTCAATCGTTATTTCTCTACTTTTTACAAAAACTCTGGTCGCACAATAAATTGATATGCTTGTTATTACTTAAGTTATAGGACCTATCAGTTTCTTATGCTGGTCTCTTTGATAACCTAAATAACTAACGAACTCTGTATCAATGTTAGTCAAGGGCATGATCACAAATTGAACAATCCCCAGCAGGTCGACGTCAAATGTAGAATGAATGCCCACCTCAATGCCTATTTCCTTGTACATTGCAGTATAAACAAATATTAGATTTTTCTCTGACATATATCGTATATTTGTACTTCAATTGCATAGATTTCACAAACTGTGATTTGATGACGCTATATCAATCTTACTTTGTAATTAGGCATGTACTCAGCGCTGAATGAACCTGAATCAAGTTGGTTGGTCTTCCATATAGATACAAAGGCGATCGTATCATAATACTTTATTTCACTGTGTGACTGAAATTACAACGACCGATTTAATAACCTTAACTAGCCGGAAGGCAAGATACTAGATGTAATAAGACTAGGCGTTGTTAAACTTGAAACCGTACGGCCTGTCATGTGCAGGTAGCATATTATTGAAAACAAAATGCCCTTTCAGCAGAAGCTATTGAACCTTCCGTTGGTTTGGCAGGACACTGATAATGAAAAATTTTGAAAATTGTGAACCGAGATTGTATTTATTTTCATGCAGATCCATTTTGGAGCAGATAACATTAACTATCTTTACTGACAAACGATCAAGCACGTATACATGTTGATAAATATCATTTAAATTTCGCCCTAAACCCCCCCCCCCCCCCACAAAAACCCCCAATAATACCGGGTATATCACCATACGGTGGTTGCCCTCGATGTGTCTTCAGCGAGATGAAACACGTGAAACTAGCCTGAAGGGGTGGTAGGACTTTTCATGGTTAATCGTATTTGTCCTTTTTTCATTAAGCTGATATCTCACCAAATGAGATGAACATTATGTTATACATACGTCTATCGTATTATCGAAATCAGTACCTATTTTATAAATCCCTCTCCTCTCAATAGACCATGCTACTAATGGCGTGTTAGATCAAACGCAAGTCATGCCGAACATACATCGTTAATTGAGTATTTGTATACATACATATAGTATCAGCAGAGCTGAGTTTGAATTCAACATTACTGCAGAAAAAACACTACTTATTAATTCTATAAACCCATGGATTTGTAAATTAACTTAATTAATCACGTTGTAATTGATATAAGGTGGCGGAAACTCGAAATTATCAAACATCTCATTTGTATCAAGAGTCTGCAGAAAGAGTGGACATGAAAATTGCGATGCTTATCAAATTAGTGTGAGTACGTCTTCGTTATTAAGTAATACATAAAATGAAAATGTCAAGATTGGAAGCAA
>JZLH01S0605312.1:68881-93117 GCA_001188425.1 Eucidaris tribuloides | reverse complement strand
ACAATCATCTTTTTGACATCACCCTATACCATGGGCGTCAGCAGAAGTCATCATTTACTTTTAAATGTGCCCTACCAGAAAAAAAAATCATATAGGGGCCTATGGTAAAGGTTAGTGACATGATTGGGAACACTTGAAAATGCCTCAAGAACCAAATGAGTTGAAATATATACCAACTATACACTAGCAGGAGTGGATCTCCCACCTGGGAGGATTTGTCTGTAATTTGTTTACTTAAGGAGAACCAAGCATAAACATAGGAGATGCGTGATTTTATGTGGATATGGTTCATTTACACAGTGTGACACTGTGATCACCGGTTGGTCTTAAGGCCACCGCACACTACTCGATTTTCGGTCGCACGACTGACCGACTTTGGATCCGAAAAAAGCGCTTATATTTCGTACACGCTGATTTATTTCAGATCCAGGTCGGTCAGTCGTGCGACCGAAAATCGTGTAGTGTGCGGGCGGGGGGGGGGGGGGCGACTGTGTGGATTTGGTTCATTTTAACAGAGTGACACTGTGATTACTGTGTGGTCATAGAAGGCAAACTGTACATTTTTTATTCAATAGACAAGGTAAGTTCGACGATTCCAAGTCCATTCGTGTGTACCCGGTCTATACATGTACCACAAGAAGTGGACTTAATTTGTATTACGAACCAATAATGTTCACCTGAAATACTAGGGTTGTCAATTATATTGTGATACAAAACAGAAGGTCACATTTCGAACAAAAATTGCTCTATTAAAGCATTTTTCCAAAGCTACGCTCTTCTACAACGACGATCTACCGTAGATGTAAAACTATTGATAGCGGAATACAGTTTGAAATTGTTTGGCATAGTTGCTTTGTAACATCAATTTTTATTGAATGGAACATCGTGTCAAACAGAAGAAGAATCCTTTCCTTTCTTTCATCTTATTATTTTTTCTACTTTTGATTGATACGAATTTACTATGTCTACGTTTAATTATGGTTAATGGATGGCATTCTGTTGGGAACAAAGCTGAGAGCAAGTACATGTACATGTGCGTGCAAGTGCCAATTGCGCTTACTAGAAGGTACATGTACATTTACATGTGATTAAATTACATGGTTTAACATGAGATGTGAAACATACTAAGAGTAAGATCAACCGCTTTTAATCTTAAACCGAAAAAAATCTACTTATGTGATGGTTTAATAACATCGCGCGCGGTTTTTCAATATGTAAGTAATGACTTTTACTGATATTTTTTCCAAAATATTAAAGTCACAGGCTAACAATGACCACAGTTTTAAAAATGTGAGCTACATACATGTAATTTCATGCTCCAAGACTGTCTTTAATGAGGTCTAAAAAATGAAGCTCTGAAAAAAAATTGTATGTCAAATGATTATTTAGTGCTTTAAAAAAGTGAAAATCGTAATTTGACCGAATTCACCTGCCCATTTCTTCCCATATACTTACTATGTATAGATCTAGGCTATTTTGTACTCGACCCGAGTACTAATTATCTATTGATTCATATCTTGCCAGTGGCAGCATAAATTTCCAAACTTTTGCATTCTAATGTGTTTATTTATCCATTCAAACACTACTATGTAGCTCAGATAGCAAAGTTGGACATCTTCTTAATTTGAAGCTCCACAATGTTAGCCTGTGTCTTTAAGGTATTTATGATATAAAACGTTACTCACATCCTTGATTAAAATGTAACGGATGATATTACATTATTTGATAATTTGATATCCATTTGAATGATACCAGATGTCATCCTATCGACCAAGTTCCAACCGGACACTCGTGAATATATTTATGTCACAACGAATATTGTAAATCGTGTTTGATATCAATATTAATATCAATGAGAAAAATATAAATTTCTCTATTTCTCAGCATATGATAACATCTTGCTCGGTTCAAAGTGATTTAGTGCGCTCGATCTTTACCCCGTGCATTATGATTATACATTATATCATTTCATATCAAATCATATTTCTAACAGGATAATTATAGCCCAACTTCCTTCCAGCCATTTTCCCGAACCTCGTGCGTGTCTTCTCTGAATGAATTAACGGACATTGAGTCTTTTTAACAGGGCTGTTTCTCCTTCAAGACAAAAACTGACCTTTCTTTTCTGAAAGCACGATGCTTCTTCATTAAGACCTGCCAATCAAATTTGAAATGTTTTTAACGGTTTTGTGTTATTGACGGTAACATCATGCTTGAATATCTTGAGTCTTGACCTACTGACAGCACACAGCTTCTACCAGAGAAAGTGTATTTTTTTTACGAAGCAATAAAAGGAAAGCAGAAACGTTAATTTAGGTCGGTTTCTTCATATAAAAGACATTCATTTTCTTCTGTTTTTTTTCTTCAAATCAGATGCCAGGCTTAAATTTGTGTGGAAAATTGAAGCAAAGTTCTCTTTGTTCGTCCAATCATTACATTTAAAAAAAAAAAAACGTGAAATACTGCAGTTCTCGTCCATATTAAGAATTTTTAGCTTCTCACTTCTTTATAATTAGATGTACAAAACGTTTTGTAGATAATATCTGTTTAATGTCTCCACAAATTTTGGCTCGATTTGTTTTTCTTGGGAGCCAGAAAACTCAGGATGCAGCACCTGGTGATAATAATTAGACAAGAAATCTAGAGGATTGTTTTTTTTATTTCACAACCATCAGTTTCAATTGATTCAAATCAAGTATCACTGAACGTCTTATCTCAGCATTAGATGCTGCGTTATCATGCGATCTTGTTATAAAAAAAACAATACCATGATATATTTTGTGAGGAAATAAATTATATAAAGCATTAGAGAATAAAAGTAAGCTTTGCGTGGTGAAGTATATCGTTGTTTATAAATCTGTAGTTTGACAAAGTTTTTTTTTCGTGAAAATTGCGAGGTTGTTTTCAAGAAAGTTAGAGAAACAGCAGAATATATAAATAACACAATAATAAGAGAAAAATCGCGCTTTTATAAATTTGTATATAGGGTGAGACATACGTTATAAGTTTAGATATGAAACACTAAAAGAATAAGATCAAGTTTGGGTTTTACATATCCAAACAACCGTTGTTCTTGTATAACGGAGGTTCATTATGTGTCAATAGTATCGTCTCTATCGTATTTATGTACTGAATAATTCATAATGCGCATAAACGTCTACACGTTCATCTGAAATGGTTAAATTCTTTCTTTCTCCTCTAAAACCAAAAATGTTATAGTGTTATATTGCGTATATTTTATCCTGATCACACGTTTATTTCTTCACCCCCCCCCCCCGTTTGGCATAATCAGTCTACTGTATGCAAGCTGAATCTACACACACAAACCACTCACTCGCCATGGTTACAGGGCAATAACACAAACATATGGGCCACGGGCGTCATAAAGACGGTCTCTTTATAAAAAAAAAAATCTTGTTTTAGAGTCTTTTTTGGTCATAGTACGATTATAAGGATAAAACGCGATTTTTTTTTTCAGCAGGCGTACATGTAGAACAAAAGCAAACATCAATATTTCCAACTTTTCATGTCGGAAAGGCATCTTTTGCGAATTTCCACTCAACTAGAAGGGGAAGGCAAGAATCGCTCCCAGGCAGGTGATATTGATCGGTAGTGGAGTGAGAGAAGTCAAGCTTTTTTTTTTTGGGGGGGGGGTCTTCTGCAGGCACGACCCAATGTAGTTCGACGTGAATTAACTCTATAAGTCAAATATCTCGTAATCACCACATACAGGTCATTCCTCCTAATCATTAAGCACCGAATGTTGTTTATGTTCTTCGAGATAAGGGCATCTTTAGCGTTTCTTATTATTTCTTCAACCTTCATCGCTGCTTATACTGATTCATATCAACTATGACCAAACACATCTTCTTATCGAGACCTGGCAGAGCAGGACTGAAGTCGAACGCCGACTTATTTCTAGAATCGTCATGATGATGAAGTGGCATATCGTTTCGGCACGAACTATTTGTTATTCCTTTCAATTGGTATTGACACAGACATTGAGATCCATTTCTTCTCCAATCACGTGACCTCAAAATCACCTTTCAGCCGAAAAATGATCACAGCCTATTTGATTTCCACAATATTAATACGTATGAGGTTTATGCAAACCGTCTTGTAACTTTACGTTCAGGAAATCAATGTTGGGACATTCAAAATTTAGCTAAATTTCAATTTATAAACAACCACTATAATCTTCCTTTTGTTGTTGTTGTTGTTACTGTTGTTGTTGTTACTAGTTACTGTTGTTGTTACTTTTGTTCTTGCTGTTTTTATTGTTACTGTTAATGCTGTTATTGTTATTGGGATCCAACAAAATCAATCTGGGCCCTGCAGAACGACATTACAGTTGCATATTTTGAACATCATTCACGCCCTTTTCCTGGGTATGATAAAATGTACAGAAGAAATCAAAGACCGCGAGACAGCTTATCTAGAGCCTGCCATGTTATTATGAGAAAACAAAATAGGAAAAAAACAACAAGCCAACAATGATAAGATCATTCGGAAATGTTCGTCATTTTCACTTCTTCTCTAAAACGATTGTTACGATTGTTATGGGGCTGAAATAGCCAAATACTGTGTATTATCAATTAGTAGATAATTGGGACCAAGATTGTTTTGTTTTTACCGTGTTAAATCATCAATACGTTATGCTAAAAACTAGTACGGTCTTGCATAATCTGCATGGGCGGCGATTTCATGTAACAAGTGGGGCGGAAACATTTAAGCGAAATAATTTTACCCCCGCGTGGGGAAAAAAAAAGCGTGTCATACAAATTTTTGTCATTGTTAAAAAGTGTAAAGTGTAAATTTGAATCCCTCCACATTAACTGAGTTTAATAGCTTATTTTGAATGGGTTTGTAGATACAAAATCTGTCAAAACTGCTTTAAGAAATTGGGAAACAAATATTCAGCTTCAAAAATCGAGGAGGGGCGACCCCTCTCCCACAAATCGAAGGGTAATACACCCCCCCCCCCGATCGCCGCATGTGATAATCTGATATTTAATGCAATGGCTTGCAGGCCATATGAAACCTTTATATCAAGGATATAACAAGAGAGGAGGAGCTATATTTTTTTTTTCCAATTACGGTGAAATGAGTTAGAAGAAATTTGGCTGCCCCAAACTTTTCGTTTGAGACTTTAGTTTCTCCACATTATTTGATGACATTTGAAAGAATCCTCGTCATTCAGTCATTCGTTTCACTATTCTAAGACAGTACGCAAAACCTAGCCCTTTTAATGAAATTCTTAAATTCTTCTACCTTCAAAACAATTTATCATAAATTACTCTAATTGAACATTCGGTCTGATCACTCGTCGAGAAAATGCCAGTCGAGAAACTGGGGAATGTCTAAAATGAAAGACTGCCTTTATTTTATTGTGAATTCCAGGAATACAGAAGAATAGTATATCATAGTACTTGCAATAAACTACAATAAAATTCAGAATACGTCGGTAAAAATATAAAATTAGTGAGTTACTTGATAAAAACATCAGCAGAAATAGAAGCAGAAGAAGTAGTTGTACTAGTAGTATTGTAGTAGTATTGTAGTAGTAGTAGTAGTAGTAGTAGTAGTAGTAGTAGTAGTAGCAGTAGTAGTAGTAGTAGTAGTAGTAGTAGTAGTAGTAGTAGTAGTAGTAGTAGTAGTAGTAGTAGTAGTAGTAGTTGTTGTTGTTGTTGTTGTTGTTGTTGTTGTTGTTGTTGTTGTTGTTTGTTTTGTTGTTATAATTTTTGAACTAGTAGTAAATTCATAACCATATCAACATCTTACAACTGTTGAAGCAGGGTTTAATGTCTCTCAAAACTCCCTTATTGAACAAAACTAGCAATCCAATGAAAATGAAACCTAAAAATTATTCAACGAACAGTGAGTAAAAACAGGACCCTGTTCAGATATTGCATTTGAACTTTGCGCATCGGAGCCAGCATGGTGTCATGAAGTAAGTCATTTTCATCATTCCAAGGTGTGATAAACAATTCGTAGCGTGATTCAAAATTAATATAATATCAATATTAACAAAGAGAAAATGAAATATGATAATCAATGTGGTATATCTTAGCCCAAGTAAATAATGGTAATAGTTAATAAATTGATAATAATGGATTTAATTTATATATTTTCCACTTTTTTATCGTTAAATGAAAGAAGATATCCCAAAAAGATACATATCATTTATTTATTTTTTCTTAATTCTCTTGAAAAATTGTTTCATGTTAATGGTCCAGAATATGAAACTGGTTTCCCCAAGATTGTTTTGATAATTGTAAGTTTAATGTTACACTTCTGCTTGTTAAAGTGCACATTTTCCTTTGCTTAAAGACTCGACAAAGTTTGTCAACATTTTATAAGTTTACTGTAGATATACTTCAATAGAGTTAGGTAAGCACTTTTTCATACCATGCATGTTACCAACGTACATTGGCAACAAAAATGATATGTTTGCTTGTATGATTTCTTGTTTATTCCTGCATGCAACAGCCCCCTGACCTTATCATTTCCCGTGTTTCCAGATTCCGAATGGTCTTTAGATAGGCTCAGAGGTTAAGACCCAAAATCCAATAAGATCATCGGTTCCAATCCCTACCACGTCATTTCAGTCCTTGGAGGAAATATTAATCTCTCTCCCTCTCTGTCTGTCTGTCTCTCTATACATATACGTACATGTATGTGTCCTTGTGTGTGTGTCTGTGTTTGTGTTTGTTTGTTTTTGAGTGTTTGTGTGTGTATGTGTGTGTGTGGGGGTCTTTGTGTGTTTGTTTGTTGTGTGTGTGTGTGTGTGTGTCACGTGTGTCTGTGTGCTGTCGTGTGTGTGTGCGCGCGCGCGCACGTATGTGTGTTGTTGTGTGTGTGTGTGTGTGTGTGTGTGTGTGTGTGTGTGTGTGTGTGTGTGTGTGTGTGTGTGTGTGTGTGTGTGTGTGTGTGTGTGTGTGTGTGCGTGTGTGTGTGTTTGCGTGTATGTGTGTGGGGGACTGCGTGTATGTGCGCGTGTGCGTGTATTTGTGTGGCTGCTATAATGATATATTTGATACCTTCGATGTATTATCTGCATCTAAAAAGCAAACCCCCAAAACGCGTAATCTTTTCGAATAAACTGCACCAGCTAAATGTTATGTTATATTTAAAGATTATAACAAAAATTATTGTCATGAACTTTTTTCCTTCTGTCGCTCTTTATGAGTGGTGAGAATGTTTACGTTACAAAATCATGTTAGCTGCTTTCTGATATAACCGGCTTTGAATTGTATGCAGCACAAGAAAAACAGCACAAATTGCAGCAGTTTCTACTCGACCGGTTCTGTTTTGTTCAAAATACAGCTTTGACTTAAACTCGCGAAGACATGTCAAAATATCTCCAGGCACCGAACGAATCCATTATTACACCGGATTGTCAAATCAAGAATGATGCGTCACCTCTTTGATGGAAGAGATGCCTTTTTCGTCCGCCGAACAGGTTGAAAGGAATAAGAGTAATAAACATACGGCCGCCCATACATCGTTCATACTCACTTTATTGCACGTGAACATGCCGACAGTCTTCCGTGTTACCTGTCGCTATAAGATCAGCACGTCGTGCGGCTGGCAGAATGTCGTTAGCAATTAAGCAAAATGTCGTTGGCAGTATACTGTCTCTAAATTGAAAATAAAGAAACTTATTCCATATTTCTACCTAACATACTGACAGAAGGACCTCAAAGACCACAATACTTTGATTTCATGTGAAATAAGCCAATGGTTTTCATGTTACAAGCAATTTACTGCTAACGACATTTTACTTAATACATTTGCTTACGACATTCTGCCAGCCGCACCCGACAGCAATTCCTTGTGAATGTTAACTTTAAGTCTGAGTTATGTGATCCTCCATGATACCAATTTCCCTGAAGAGGCTTTAAAAATGAAGCTCTGAAAAATGCAGTTCTAAACGATCATTAAGTTGTTTCATGAGGTGAAATTTAATGAGCTATCATTCCAGTTCTCCCATAGACCGATGTACAATAAAATATTTGTCCCCAGGACATCAATTTATACATTGATATTTATTTGCAATTATGAACAAATAAATATCAGTATTATTATGTTGCTATATCTTGATAACTGTCTCACGTTTTGTGTTATAGGATTGTTGTTTATCCCTTCAAACACTTTTATGTAGGGCAAATCTCAACGTTTGACAATTGTGTAATCGGGGCTCCCACAAAGTTAAACTGTATTTAAATAAATGCATCTATGAAATGAAATATCTATGTTTGGATCAGCCATGATATTTGACAATTTGTTTTCCACAAGAACTGATAGCAATTATTCCAGATTCAAGATGATTTATTGTCGTGTAAAAATGTATATAAAACTTGCTTTCAGACATGTAAATATTTTAACGATTTATTGATTACAAATGCATAAAGTGAATATAAATCAAATAGTATAACTTAAACTTTACAAACTCTTTATAACATAAAATAAATAACCATAAACACATATTAAAATATAAAAAAAATGCACGAGGACATTGAAAAGAAAAGACGGAAAAGCTGAAGGGACAGGAAGAGGAGTAAACCAGTGCAATTACACGTAGCTTGTTAATATGAAAATCAATAAGTCAGTCTTATTGATAATGAATGATATATATGGCGGCTTAAGTTTTTATCGTTCTACCTGTGTGGGTAACTAATATGAGGCAATAAACCCAAGTACGGAAATAATTTTTTTCTTTTATTTTCAAGTGACTCGCGTGTGACTGTCGCGATCTGTTTTAATGATTTAAGACACAGTTAATCATACATACAAACGACAGATAAGAACAACAGTATCAATTGGTTGGTTTTCTGTTACAACTCATCTTAATATTCCAGAAGAGTCTTCTTCAATATGAGTAGGGAAAGTGCAAGTCACTTCTGGCATGTCTATAATGAATGAACTTCGATGTAGGTCGTTGAACTTTCCTATTATCTGCGTCCTCTTTAAAAATGTCATTCTTGTTAACATAGTTGAAATATGAAATACAAATCGGTAACATATCGCACAGAATTTACTCTGCGACATGTATAATGCGTTACTCGTCAATCATGGATAAAACCCTCACTGTTGGTGATCTAGATTTTATAGAATTGGTCCAGAAAACTTCTCTTCCATTTCACTCGCATTGCGTATTTAATGATTGCCAGAAGTACTCTTATTCAAAATATACTCGACAGCAAAAAAGCATTATTACTGTTAACGTATTCACTTAGGAAATTGTGGGGTCTAATTGGGTTTTCTGGGACGCTTGCGAGATTTTCGTTTACAAGAAAAGATGTATTTGCAATCGTAAAGAGCAGTGTAAGTCTGTTAGCGGTTATTTCTGTTGATTAGCAAGCAACCATTCAATGGTATTTTGATTCGGATGTTCTTTCTTTGCAGCATAATGAACTTTGGCTTGAAGTCGTATGTAAAGACATTACCCTATATACATATTTTCAGTCACCCTGATGCTCTTAAGCCCTCAACGGATTGTCGTCTGAAGTGTTCCATTACTTTCGTTCAATTAAAGTGTCGTTGACCTAAAAGAAAAACAAAACGTACGAGGTCAAAATCGTTCAGAAATTTAAATTGTGCTTTAATTTTGTGGATTACATTTCATGATAAGCCTGGCTCTCCCTATTGATCAAGTGTCATGAGTGAAAAAAACACAAACATACCAAAACTTATAATCCTGTCACCGAAATTTATTTCTGAGTTGTATACAACGTAGAACTCACTGAGTGACTTTTAAGCACAACTAATAAAAGGAATCGCTAAAAAGAAGTTACAGTAAGTTACTACAAAACACAATTTTCCTCTTATTTAAAGTTTGTGTTAAAAAAACTTGCATAGCTTATATTGATAAAGAAACAAATAAAAGGCATTTTCATATATCGTTCAGGTATTATAAATTTCTTAATTATCGCGAGAATTGATTAAATAAACGACCTAAATTAGCAAAGCAGTTGCACAGTCCATCGATTATATTATCACGTATAGTCGGCACAAAGACTACATCACTTGTGCAATTATTATTGTTTTATGTTACAAATAATTGTGAAACACTTGAGAGTATAGTTTTTGTGTTTGTGTATGTATGTGTATGTGCGTATGTGTGTGACAAACATAATGGCTTATATCTTCATCAAATCTTCACGAAATTATTTGGTAATTCGCAACATGTTAATCCTGCTGTTAACAATCAAAGAAATAATCCTGTCGGAGTGCAAACAAGATCAAAACAATATCTCATTAAGTCCTGAGGGAAATATGCAAGCCGTTGAGAACTTGGGAGGCATATAAAAGTAAAACTTGTGCCAAAGTGGATTTTTGTTTCCCACTGAGAGTCATTACGATGCTCAACAAATTCAGCCAAATCAATTATTCATAACATTATTTTTGAAGTTACCCAATAACAGATTCCATCGACAGTAAATCACGTTATTATCTTCATTTTTACTGTCGCGCAAGTTTCCCGGAAATGTCTGATAATCTGTACTCTTCTATCCCGCTGTTGCAATTATGTATGGATAGAAATAATCCCCCTTTCTTTCATCTGGTGTTTGCCGACGAGATTCATAATCTTGGTCTTGGCGTTGCCTAGCCTATGTTTTACGATCTCCATATTTCTTCCTGCTGGAGACAAAATAATTCATCAACTTACTTTTATCCACGCCGCTAGCTTTTGCTCTAATCCATCTGTCCACCTCCGAATGAATATTATCATTACTTTTCGCAACAATAATAATGTCGTTCGCCAGGAGTCCGTATTAATGAAAGTATTTCGCGACTCGTCGGCTTGTAATATCGCCAATCTAAATGCGGCTAAGTCTTCCATGATGCATGATATCTTTTTTAATTATCACACCGGGATATATCATGCGACTTGCCTATAAGGCCACAGCACTACTAATGAGTGTTTTTTTTTTTTCATGTTTGCTTTCCAAAAAAAAAATATTGAGACGGCAGATTAGCATTTACCAAGCCCGAATTTCAAAATGCAGAGTAAAACTGGTTCGCTGAGAATATTAAGCCGCGACTGTTTTCTAACGTTTCAAATTTACCCATTTATTTTAGTGTATTTTAGGTATACACGAATCTATCCACTAACTTAAAGATTTCTCAAGTAATGACTGAAATAAATATATAGATATGAATAGATACATCATTTAAATTCTATTTAATCTCTGGTCTTAAAATTCACATACATAAGTAGCCTAAGGGCAAATCAGTGACGGTTTTGTGTGCTTATTAAGATCTGCAAATGGGATCCTTTAAACTTTAAACAATCTTCGGCCAAGAACATTGTAGATTTTGTATTAAAAAACAAGGTATACTGTAACAGACAGTTGTTCGGAAGTTAGGCTATGCTTGTTTTCCAACGTGATATGCCATCTTCTGATTAATGAACAGGTACCCATCAGAAATCTATTTACGTCACTATGGCTTCCGAAGTAGTGCAAAGTCGGACCATTGTTCGCTGTACACACTAAGAAAAATAGGCTCAACTTTGCACCTTTCTGAAAGGTGCAAAGTTGCACCATAGAAAATAAAAAAGTATTCTTCTTTTTCTTGAAAACTGTGTGTTTTTGTGTGTGAACTGCAATTTACGTTTATTCCAGTGCTATTTATAGTATTTACATTATAATACACTTTATTAATTAACATTTACAAATACTTAAAACCTCGTACAAATATGACCTTACCGGGGCTCGAACCTGCGACTTTCCGCGAATGAGACGGGCGCTTTACCCACTTGGCCAACACGCTGGCCGTGATAGTGTTGAATCCGAAGGTGCATTATTTTCATCTTTTTAAGGTGCAAACTTGGACCTATAGGCCGTTTTCGTAATATATTCAAATTCCATGCATACCTTTTAAACAAAGGTTGTTTTTGACAACTTGAAAGCTTGTCTGAGCTTGTCCGACATAGAAAAAAAGTATAATGTATGCAAGTTGCATTTTCCGTATTGAAATTGTATTCATAGAAACTGATGGTAGAAATAGCTCACACACGGCTTCGAAAGAGAAAACATCCATAAATTTGCATAAATGTGCACCTAAAAGGTGCAAACTTGCAAACATAATGGAGTGGGGCGAGCGCTCAGCCGTGAAAGGTGCAGAATTGCTCGAATACCGCGGCAGAAATTGCTCTGCACCTATTTTCGCAAAGCTGCACCTTGTGCGTACCTTTATTTTTTAGTGTGTATGGGTGATGAAATATACGCCTCACCTTTCTGTCATAATACCAAGTCGGAAGTTATACCCTGTCATTGGCAGCACATATATGAAGCTTAAAGTAAAAACATCTCTTATGCAGTACTACAGAAGTACAATAAAACATTACTTGTCTCCTTAGACTTCTTATGAAGGACGTATCTTTGAAATTTGAAGATTTGTAATTATCTAGAAGTTGAAATATTCAGAAAAAACAATTGCCTGTTAGTGTATGTTCCAGGCTCACTGACCTGTGTCACTTAAGTACTGAGGTAAGTCTACTACTCCGCATGAGACTAGTACATAAAATGTCTCTGTTCATGAAACGCATTTGGTATACGGAACATTAGTCATTTGTGATTTTTGACGTAATCATACATGTTACATGATGAACATCGTGCGAGGCAAGGGTCTGAAAGAAGGCTAGGAATTTGAGTGAGGCGATACTTTAATTCAGCTCAATTCCAAGTATTTCTATAATTCTAATCCAAATGAGTTTCTAGCTCCTATACTTTGCTAAAGGTTTTTAATTATTTTCTTCTATACTGCAGTGTATTTACATAATGTAATTTCAGACATGAAAATGAGATGCCCTGTCTGAGATTTGCTCTTTGATTGGACTACGGGTATTGAGGTCCATGATTAGACCAGGGAGGTGGTACCTACGGGTACTAACCCATTGAAGGCGGTTTGGTTTTGCTTTAACACGCTTTTCGCATATAGACCCTCGCGACGAGATAGTTTGTGTCTAGTCTTCAACGGCTTAAGTAGGCCTGTATATTAACGTGTATTTTGTACACATTCACAAAATACCTTCGGATAAACGTGAACAGGTGTTTATCCAGAATTTTTGGTTGGGGGGTCGTGATCATAAATTTTGGACCTTTTTGCAGTGAATCAGCAAAATGTGATTCAAATGTCAATTTCGTCACCCGGCTGGCAGAAGGGCGTTAGCAAATGCTCTAAGCAGAAGGGCGTTAACAGTCCGGCTGGCAGAAGGTCGTTAGCAAATGCTCTTAACAGAAGGGAGTTAAAAGTAAATTGCTTGTATCGTGACAACCATTGGTTTATTTCACATGAAATCAAAGTATTGTGATCTTTTAGATCCTTCTATCAGTACGTAAGGCGAAAATATGGAATAAGCTTATGGGTTTCAAATTAGAGGCAATTTACTGTTAACGCCCTTCTGCATAGAACATTTGCTAACGATCTTCTGCCAGTCGGACTGTTAACGCCCTTCTGCTTGGAGCATTTGTTAACGCTCTTCTGCCAGCCGGGCGACGATTTTAGCTGGGTCGTGATCATTCTGACCTTTTCATAATACAGCAGCGAGACTGTGAAAACGCCCTCGAAAAAAAGTCTTTGGAAAAACTGCGGACCTTTCAAAAATTGGGAGGGGGTTGTACCGACCCTAACCGACCCCCCCCCCCCCACCTATGGTGAACATGCTCAAATTTCCAGTGTCAAGTACGTTTTGTTCTTCCGCTTGTATAGAAATTAAATTGATATCAAAACTGCACATCAATGGCGTAGCTAGGATTTTTTCAGCAGGGGGACACGGGGGGGGGGGCCTTGAAATTTTGTAGGGGGGCACCAAATCGTAGGTCAATTTTTTCAGGTCACGCCAGCCACCGAAAACTCGCTCAGTGGGGGGGGGGGGGGCGGGGTGGTTGGGGGTAGTGGCGAATTTTTTTTCTCCAAATCCCAGGTCCCAAATTTTTTCCGGTCATGACAATCGCTGAAAACTCACTCAGCTGGGGGGGGGGATTTTTTTCTCTAAATTCCAGGTCCACAGTTTTTCCCAGTCACGCCAGTACGCCGAAAACTCGCTCATCTGGGGGGGGGGGGGGGATGACGACCTTTTTTATACTTTTCTGTTTAAGTATGAAACATTAGACGAATACGTGGTTGTAAATAAAAGAGACTATTAAAATGTAGGCTTGTCTGAAAGGCTAGCTCGTGATATAAGAATAAGCTAAAAAAAAAGTTGACATAAATATCGGACATAATAATTATTATTGACAGATTCATTTCAACCCTACGATGAACCAGTTTGACGGCGTGCAAATGAAAAAAGCTAAATTGAACACAGTTTAAAAAATGTGAGTTACATAATCCTCTTTACTCTAAGTGTCTTTGATAAGGTCTAAAAATGAAGCCCTAAAAAAAAAAATCGTATTTCAAAATGATGATATAGTGCTTTAAAAAAGTGAAAATCTACAAGCACTTAAATAGACTGGATTCACCTGCCCATTTCATTTCACAGACTTACTGTGTGCAGATCTAGGCTATTTTATCCTCCACCAGAGTCTAAATTGTTATTTCTGCATATCTTGCCAGTGACAGCATAACTTTCCAAACTTTTGTATTCTAGGATGTTTATATGTCCATTTGAACACTACTATGTAGCTCTCATATCGCAGTTTGACAATTTTTTTTAATTGAACTCCAATGTTAGCCTGTGGCTTTAAAGATCCAAGTCCAAGAGATGATACTTAGAGCTTGCTTTTGAACACATCGAGGTGCAAATTTATGTACGCAACCTGGGGCAGCTCCTGAAGCGGCCGCCCATATTATTTTCAAACGTATTAAAATGACGAGGATTTTACTGTTTTTCTAACCCCCCCCCTCCCATTGTTGTTGATTTGGCTGATAAAAAATGGCGGACAAAATACGCTTTAGTAGTCGTTGGCTCCCATCAACCGCTTGTCGGATTCTGATTGGCTTGCAGTTTGCAGGAAAAAAATGTCGGGCAAAATATTCTTTTCGTCGTCGTCGACTCTATGTCCCCCGCTTGTCGAATGCCGTTTGGCTTGCAGTTTGGCTATCAAGAATAAAATGGCGGGCAAAAATCCTCCTCCTCGTCATCGGCCCCCTGTTGACTCATGTGTACATGTATATTTGTTGTCTTATTATATTTTGTAATTTTACATATGTTCCTGGACCCCAGGGAAGAACAGCGGTGTCGTGTTGACACCGCTGATACTGGGTTTATCCAGCCGTTTTTTAAATTTGTATTATTTTATATATGTTTTTAAAACGGAAAATAAATACTACTACTACTACTACTACTACTACTACTACTACTACTACTACTACTACTACTACTACTACTACTACTACTACTACTACTACTACTACTACTACTACTACTACTACTACTACTACTACTACTACTACTACTACTACTACTACTACTACTACTACTACTACTACTACTACTACTACTACTACTACTACTACTACTACTACTACTACTACTACTACTACTACTACTACTGCCTCCCGCTTGTCAGATGATGTTTGGATTGCAGTTTGGCTAGTAAAAAAAAGCCAGGCAAAAAAATTTTCAGACGGATTTCGCACCTCGTAATAAACCCCGGCGCCGCCCCTGGCCACAATACCAGGTAAACTGGCTTGGTTGCGTGATGAAATACTACAAGCATATTCCTCTTGCAGCTTGTATGCAACGCCATCACGTCACCATCAATGCATTATTATATTAACGTTTGCTTTAACGTAACAGTTTTATCCGATTGAGTTTGGTAAAAAATGTAGTTGTGGACCTTTTCTATCTTTTGTCAGTGAGTGCAAAGTCATTGATATACTAACTATTTCAAGGTACACATTTTATCGGTTTCTGGAATGCTATTGATTTTCTATATCTTTTAAAGTTTTAAACAAACATTCCCGAAAAGAGGATGATGACATCACACAATAAATTTATACACAATTGATATCGCAGTATGGCAATGATCATTGTCATTTGAAACGTGTTGGACAAAGTGCAAATATGCCATCAGTATGTATAATTTTATTTCTTGTCTCATCAATCCAAGGCCTGCTCAAATTCAACCAGTGATGTCATCAGCCTCTTCCTAGAAATGTTTCTGTGAACTTTGGAAAAAAAGACATACAAATATACGTGTATATATATCGAGTTCTAGAAGCCAATAAAATCTGCAACTTGAAACAGTAGAAGGCCTATATCTTACAAAAATGAAAGCAAATATTCGCACGGAAGTTGTTTCCATGAAATCAATACTTAATTCACAATCTTTAAATATACTCTGTCATCCCAACTTGAAACATAATGAAAAGCCAAATGAGATGATGAAAATCGACTCTTGAATTTGAGGATGGCCTGCCTCAAAAGGGTCATGGGTGTTAGTCATTTTAATAAAGTGAGAAATAAAGAAATTAGAAAACAAACAGCTTAACATTGACCTAACAGTCACAGGCAGAATTTTCCAAAGAGACGTTAATATTTGGGACATGTTGAGCAAAGGTCAAACGCACACCTCTAAAACACTGCAATGGACTGATGGAAAGAAGAACAAAGGATAGACAAAAAGGTATACCGCGTGAGAGATGAACAAACTGCTTTTAAGCGTAGACTGTAGCAAGAAATATATGTTATTCCTGATAGAGGCATCCCGGACAGCCAGAGACATCGGTTCATTTTTCGGGGTGGGAGGGAAATATTTTTTCAACATTTGCGGTGCGATTCTCGAGCAAAATTGCAATAAATTGTGCGTATTTAGTAATAATTTTATGTAAAGTTTAAATGATTTTGTACTTCATTGCTTTTTTTTACTGTTTTTGACATATTCTTGCATTTCGTTTTATGAATTGTTCAACTTGTCAAAATTATTGGCGGCAAAACAATATCTGCGCCCACCCCGTACCCCTACCCACCCACCTCCCCGAACGATGCCCCTGCGAACTGCAGGCTGAAATGGCAAGAAACCATGATGCATGCAGATGCACCACTCAACGCTATGCTGAAGTGAAAGGCATTGGTCGAGGTGATTCAAGGAAATTAACAATGAAAGTCAACGTACTATTGCCAACAATAAGCACTGTAAGTCTGCGCTCGTACATGTATATACCTGCACAATTTTGATGTTTTTCTTTTTCATAAAATGTCACTTGACTACAAGGCAAAAAATCCATGTCTACCACTATATCCCGGTCAAATAAGTGGCAAGCATAATATTATGTCAACAGTGACCATGATCTTGAAAGTGTACTGCGAATGCTATAATAGGCTCTTACTTAATAACAAATATTCGAGGTCAAACCATGTTTTCGAAATAATTTAATTTTATTACATGTATCTTTTTTCAGATATCAAACATAGACAATACATAATAAAGATGCGGATATAATGGGCAGAGTATCTCCTTTGCATGCCTAAAAATTATCATTGTTTAATTAATACACTAGTAAAAAAAATCTAACGCCAAATTCGAAGAAACCCTGCCAAAAATGCCAAGTCGATTAATGGCTTTTTCATGTTTTCATTTTACATCAAACTTTATGAAGTCTGCATGTAGCCCAAACATTCTGAACGTATGTTCATTATTTCAACTGTTGAAGCTTCATTCTCATATGTTGTAATATTGCTAATCATTTACTTCGTATCACAGTCTTGTTGGCAAAAGACGGTCCGATCGTATTTTGGAATCATAGGTTGCTGCAGGTTTAAAAAAGAAAAAAGTATAATGTATTTCCATATTTAGTCGAATCAACAGAATCAACAGACGGGTGCCGATTCTGCGATGTAGCACACCACAAACGCGATGTCGCCCTCAATTGACAGCTGTGTAGGAACTTGCAATGCATATGATTGGGTCTGTGTTATGTGTCCGTGATTGCACTTTATGTATTTATGTATTTATATATATATTTATTTATTTATTTATTTATTTATTTATTTATTTATTTATTTATTTATTTATTTATTCATTCATTAAGTTTTTGTACGTTTTATTTATTAATTAAAGTATTTTATTATTTCTATTTACCTATTTACTTATTTATTACTTATTTAAGTATGTATGGATTGATTTATCAACATGTATTTATTCATCTATTTATTGTTCGTATTCAACCATCCATTCATTCATTCATTCATTCATTTCTACATTTACATATGACTATTCATTCATTTATTTCTTACTTAATGTTCATAGTTGCTTGTTTAATTCATTAGTTACTCATGAGTTAAATTTCGTTAGAGTTCAGAAGACGGTCCAAAAATAAAGCGGAGAGAATGTGACGTTGAAAGCACTGGGGTAAACCAAACCTTCCCTTCCGGGACCCCCCCGACCCCCCACCCACACACACACACACACACACACACACAATGTCGTCAACAATGCCTGTGTGTTTACAAAGTGAAGACAGTGTGAAAACAGTGTGGCACTGTGTGGATTTGGTTCATATACAGTGCGTATAAAAAAGGGAGACAGTTTTGAAAAGTCTGACAAAATTTTGTTTCAAATTATGATGTCTATATTTTGATGTTAATAGATGCTCTGAAGTCTTATCTTTCAAATGCCATTAAAAAAAATCAAGTTTCGTTCATGCTCGAGCGAACACGGAACGTTTTTGTCGCGGGTTTAAAAAAGTCTTGCGCCAAAATGGCAGAAAATGAGAAATATGATCATCAGACTTCTTGCTAATCAGCAGACTTCCTCTTAACCTTTTCATTATCTTTGCCATTATTTTCGAATTATGCTTTCAAAATTCATTTACAAAGCACCGGTGAACTGAGGACTTGCCATGTTGCTGTCAAGTACCTTGTGCCAAGGGGACATTGATTCCTTGAACATGTTAAATTGTGTGCTTGAAAGGACAGGAAAGGATTCATGTCTTTCAAAGTCACCATAACCTTTGTTGCACACAATGAACGGATTTGAATAAATTGCAAGCTCTCCCATTAATAATGCAAATCCCCTTACTTGGGTTGACCAAAAAAAGTAAGTATGAAGGAATATTCAATGCTAAAAGATAACATATTAAAATGAAAAAAAAACAATTCAAGTAAATAAATAGCTAAATAGAAAATAATGGCAAAGATAATGAAAAGGTTAAGAGGAAATCTGCTGATTAGCAAGAAATCTGATGATCATATTTTTCTCCTTTTTTTGCCATTTTGGCACACGCCTCTTTTTGAACCCCGACATAAACGCCGACATAAACGTTCCGTGTTCGCTCAAGTATGAACGAAGCATGAACGAAACTTATTTTTTTTAATTTTGAAAGATAAGACTTCAGAGCATCTATTAACATCAATATATAGACATCATAATTTGAAACAAAATTTTGATAGACTTTTCAAAACTGTCCCTTTTTTTATACGCTCTGTAGTGTGACACTGTGATCACTGTGTGGTCACAGAAGTCAAACTGTGACGACCAAGTGTTTTGGGGGCTAGTGATGACCACTGTGTGGATTTGGTTCATTTTCACAGTGTGACACTGTGTGGTCATAGAGGACACACTGTGACGACCCTGTGTTCTTTTGGGTAGGTGATGACCACTGTGTGGATATGGTTCATTTTCACAGTGTGGCACTGTGTGGTCATCGAGGACACACTGTGACGACCCTGTGTTCTTTGGACAGGTGATGACCACTGTGTGGATTTGGTTCAGTTGCTTAGAGTGACACTGTGATCACTGTGTGAACAGACTATGATCACAGTGTGAGATTTATTAAGCTATGCTTTCAAACCACAAATTATGGTTTGACGTTATCAGACGAAATTTGACCCAATCATTGGGTTAAATGATGTTTTAAATTTCCATGCTCTGTCGCTAATATTCTTCTTACACAGATACGCGTCTTACAGAAACTCACCTTTTTTCAGGGAATCAAATTTCCGTAAAGAAATAATAACACCAGCTATTGATAACTAATAGTCAAATGAATACTGAAAATGTGTATTTGCATTAGTATCTTGGGGGTATATTTAATAGGGTTACTTCCCGTTCTATTCAACTTCAATATTCAGTTTTACCACGCATCAGTAACCAACAGCACAATCACGGACTTTCGGACAAAAGAACAATCTGAAATCAGCATTGTAAAAAAATAATAATGAACGACTGTTTGTGTCGTGAATCACACACATCAGCCATAACCCAACACCGTGTTTACAAAATTGTCGCCTTTTATAATGTTTAAAACAGTTGATAATGTTTTTTAAATGAAAGTTCGCCCCAATTTACGCCAACTCGACGTATAATGGACACTATCGATGGCGTTTACATGAGTTTAAATGTTAAAACAATTTCAGATAAATTTAGCATTATAATATTCGTTTGCTGACGGGAGTGGGGTGGGGGACAGATTCAGCTAGTTCGATTTTCTCGATTAAGATAGCTCCTGGGCCAAGTCAGGTTTAGGAATTAAGATAATTTGACACTTAAAACCCGACAACCTGATAATGTGTAAAGGCCTGAATAATGAATGTTTGAAAGACCATATTTCTGGTCACAATTTATGACAGACTGAGCCTGTTAACTGTTACGAATCCACCACCAGGAAATAACAATAAGAAACAATGTGTTTATGTTCAACCGAATAAAAGGTGCGCTTAGAGGTGCAGCAGACCATAGTAACGTGGGTGTAAAAATACTGACCTATGAACTATGAATAACAAGAAAGCGGAACATTATATGGATGGGAAGAAAGAGGGGGTGAGGTACAGTATGCACCATCCACAATTTCAGGTGGGAAATGATCATCGCCCATATATTTTAAAGGAAAATATATGTATGATGAGTACTGGTAGAAATAATACATCTATATATCTTTACATAAAGCATATGTATAAATATACATAGAGATAGATAAATAGATATATAGATAGATAGATAGATATAGATACACAGATAGACAGATAGACAGATAGATAGACAGATAGATAGATAGAAAGATAGACAGATAGATAGACAGATAGATAGATAAATAGATAGATATATAGAAGATAGAAGATAGAAGATAGATACAGGTAGATGGATAGTTAGGTAGATACATACATACACACACACATGCATACGTACATACATACATACATACATACATACATACATACATACATACATACATACATACATAAATACATACATGAATGACAAATATAACACTAGAAAAACTAGACATTACCAATGGCAAGGCCAAATGAAGGTACGAAAAGTAAAATCATGCCCAAACACTGTGGACCCGTCTGTACGCCAGAGCATAGAATAAGGTCAAGGACGTGTCTGTACGCCAGAGTATGGAATAATGTCAAGAACGTTTTTACTCAAGGAAGTTAATTCTGTTGAGTAATCCCACGGTATTTCTTCTCCCGGTTGCTATACTGCATTTGGCGGTGCAATTCGTATACTCTGTCAGCTCGACTTCTCTCTCCATGATTACACATTCCTCTAATTGGATAACAGGCCTAGTTACATACATTTATGATAACTATATTTTTTTGTCTTTCTTGCGTCCAATCTACAGGTAACACAGATTAGAAATAAAATCCTTGGATTACCCACACCTGAAAGCGTCGGAATCGATTCCCTGGTCAAAAGTCCGTCTGCTCACAACCCAATTCACAGACGTCCGATTATCATAACAATGCGACGTATTTCAATGTGCAATCATCGTATCATGCCGGATTTCTATTTTGTACAATTCGACTTATCGGCGTTGGATATTTATTGTAAACACGTCCATTCAACTGTCCCGTTTGTGAACTTACATATATTTGCTCGATTATTATTGTTTTGAAGAAGTCCGAATTCTGAACCGGATTATATGTGGTTATATATTATTTTGCTATGTATACCAGCAAAAGTTACCGCATCACCGACCTCCGAAAGGAACTGGGATCTACGCAATGCTGATTGGATGGTATATAAAGGTGTGCGAACTTTGACAAGAGTGACAATATGCTTTCAGGAGCGGTGTGTGTAGAAGCGGAAAAGAGCTCTTGTGCCGTTTGCTCGAAAAAACAGTGTTGTATTAAAGTAGCGAAGCAGCTGTATATATATATAAGCCCGGCTCGCTCGTATTTCCAGCTACCAACTGTTTTACGTGTGTTTCCGGGTCTGAGCTGTTTGGTTCATGTGCTCGAATTACGCGTGAAAAGAAGCCAAAATCTGTGGATTTGATCCATGCCATTTCGACTGGAACGTGAACAAATGCTATAATCATTCTTCCAGATTTTCAGACGATTTGTGAAATATAAAAAAAAAATCCGGTATTCATATTTCGCAACTAATGATGGAAACCACAGAGATTATCGGAACTTCTTTCCTCGACTCAACGTATATCGCAAATGTCTCCGATAATGCGACATATAATATTTCGGGTGGAGAAGCAGGAGGAGGAGATGGTCATGGTGAAGGGGGAGGGGTAGATAAGATCGTGATGGACGTCTTAAGAGCCCTTGTTGGGAGTCTGGGTTTTGTGGGCAATGGGATCGTACTCTTTGTCTTCTTTCGCGACAAATCTCTACGGAGTCTCATCAATTCGTTTATAATCAATCAAACTTTGATCGATTTCGTAACGTCGTTCGTGTTCCTTCTCCTGAACTTCATCCCTCGGGCTCCATTCCGCGAGGGCAACTTGGCGGATAAAATTCTATGTCAGATATGGTTATCAGAGTACGTCTTGTGGGCCCTCTTCATCTCATCGAGTATGAACCTCGTCTGCATCACCTTGGATCGATATTTTGCCATCATCTACCCGGCGCGGTACCGGAGCTCCGCCTCTAAACTCCAGCGTCGAGTGAAACTCATTGCCGCTGCTATGTGGGCATCCGGTTTTGTGTTTGACTGTTACTGGGCGGCCATTCATAAAGTAATTCCACCCAAAGGTTGTTATCCCTTTTGGCCCAACGATGTTTTAAAGGGTTTCATCGGGTGCTTCATTTTCTTCATAACATACGCTGGTCCACTGGGTGTCATGTGCTTCAGCTACGCCAGGATCCTATCCAAGCTTCGCAAGCAGTCCGGTCGGATGAGCGTCCCATCACCAAAACAATCTCCCGTCGCCGAGCGAGGCGTTCTGAAAGCAGTTCGGCGGTCCAAGCGCGCGGTCTCCGAACGAAGCGCGAGGGCGACGCGCAATGTCATCAAAACGATGATCATTGTCTCATTAACGTACGCCATTTGTTGGGCGCCAATCGCGTTCAACTATTTAATTTACAATCTTGGCGGATATTTAAACTTTCAAAGTATTTGGTACCACTTTACAACCATCCTCGTCTACGGGAACATGTGTGCAAATCCCTTTATCTACACAATGCAGTACCAGCAGTTTCAGAGAGGGTTCGAACGCGCCTTTAAGATCAAGCTGTTTGGCGGACTGCCCGATAGTACGGATCCAACTAAAATGGGCCACTCAGGGGCATCCTCAATGGATGGGATTAATGACAGTAGCATGCAGTGATTGTTAGATATTGGTAGGGGGTCTACGCTGCAAAACAAGAGCGCTAGTTTATCATTAAACACTGATAGTTTTTGCCCAAAACAGATACCGGACATAGTTTTTCATTTCAAAATCCCATAATATGGTATTTTAACACCAGAAAAATCAATATAACACCGAGAGTTTAAACTGTTATACTGCAGATGTTTATATTAAACACCATTATCTGGCGTCTATATTGGGCGAAACATTGTGTGGTGTTAAGTTTAACATCCCAGGGGCATGTTTCATAAAACTGTTCGTAAAGATACACATGACTTTACGAACAACTCGAAAATGAAGTGCCAAATAAAATGCCAAAATTTTGTCATGTCGTTTTATGAAAATATGATTAATGTCTATGACGGTCTAATTAATTTTGCCAAAAGATACAATTTGCATTGAAATGCTTGTTAAATGAATAAAGAATACCAATCTATGTTTGCATATTTAAACATTGGTAGATGTGATTTTAAAAGTTTGGTTCGCCATATTCAAGTAATTTGTAAAGTCATGCATAACTTATGAACAGCTTTATGAAACAGGCCCCAGGTTATGTAGTGCGAATGGTATGTAAATAGAAAAAGAGCTATATGTATAATATATAAATATATGCAAAGAAGTGCTTTGGGAATCTGTACTATATACAAAACACCAAAATGATATCTATGAAATCTTTGTAATATACTGTCAAAATATCTTTGTAACAGTCACTTTGTTTTTCAAAGAAAACCAAAACCAAAAAAGAAAAGAAAAAG
>JZLH01S0605312.1:23941-45416 GCA_001188425.1 Eucidaris tribuloides | reverse complement strand
GTGAGCTACATAATCATCCACGCTCTAAAATGAAGCCCTGAAAAAAACTATTTCAAAATGAATATTGGGTGCTTTAAAAAGTGAAAATCTACAAGTATTCAGCTTGACCAGATTCACCATGCCCATTTTCTTCCATAGACTTACTGTGTGTAGATCTAGGCTATTTTATACTCCACCGCAGTTGAAAATGTTTATTCATGCATATCTTGCCAGTGGCAGCATAACTTTCCAAACTTCTGTATTCTATGGTGTTTATGTGTCCATAGCTCAGATATCACAGTTTAACTTGTTTTTTCAATTGAAGCTCCACATTGTTAGCCTATGTCTTCATATTTATTCAGGGGCGGTGCCAGGGTAAAATTTTACGTCCAAAAGACCTAAAATTCATGAATTACACTGTGAAAACCCCATGGTGTTCTGTATTTGGATAATTTTAGGGGGCGGCCATCCCTCTGCCCCCCCCCCTCGGACTATGTTTGACATAATACGAACTCGTGTGTGTGTGCTTGAACATCACTTACCCTTGTTTGCATTGAAAATGCTATATAATTCTTTGATATGAGCCCATCTGTCATATTGAGTTGTTGTTTGGGAAAATTCATCCCAATCTGTAATAAATTTCCAAGTTACAGAAAATATTCGTGCAAATTTGTAAAGGAAGTAATTATTAGTGTACTCAACCCCTTTAATTAAAATGTTTGTTTTTCTCAAATTTCATGTTTTTCTGTACCACATTTCATTACTTGAATTTGATTACTTTCAAATGTATTACCTTCAAATATTTCAGAGATGATTTGTCATTGCAAACATATTCATAAATATGAGACCCTAGAGTTAATCAATTTCATGTACTAGTATACAAAGTACTATGACTTTTACTTGAAAAAAAATCTGTCCAATTTAATCTCCCAGATGTTTGGAATTCATTACCAAGTACTATTCGTTTCTCATTCTAATTTAAGATTCTTCAAAAAATCACTCAAAAACTATTTCTTGCAAAAATATAGATATTGAATATATTATTGATATTCTTAAATGTATTTCGTTTATTGTTTGATTGTGAACTATCATTACATTAATTTGTGCCAGAATTATGAAGCTTGTGGGTAACTTACGTCTATACCCAAAATGACAACAAAATAGTTTATTTTGTTCGCTACATTTAAAAAAATGAAGACTACTCCTATAATTATCGCACAAACGAAACCACCCACTTCACATACTTATTGTTCGGTACCAAGTTATATATTTAATGAAATTAATATATTTTGTCTGCATTACTTTTACCTGGGGCTGTACTTAATACCGTTCCATTTTTCTTCTCTTTATTCAAAGTAGGTATTATATTCACGTTTTGACAATCTACTGGTATGATTAATATCCCATCCTTTCTGGCACAACTCCAATTGAAGCTTGCTTTTTCGTGTAATGAAACTGATACGTTTAAAAAGTTATAAGAAGAAACTGACGTACCAATCGTGTATCAGCACTTTCCACAGGCAGTTTTTTTTTATATAATTATACTGGTTTGTGATCATTAAACAAAACATAAGTTCAAGGGAAATACACTTTTATAACTTTCCATGGCGGATAACATTTGACTGTGATCAATTACAAAAACAATACAGGAGGGCAAAGGATGCGGTTGAAACCAGGGTCCCGATACTCCTTTCGTTGGAAAAATATTATGCAAAGAAGACTAAAACGGAAGGTGTGTTGGAGTAATACTAGTTCTTTAAGCAATGGGCTATTATAGACAACTTCATGCTATGCAGTTGTACCATTCTTTTCAAGAAGTATTTTCTGAGAATCATGAGAATAATAACCATAAACACAGCAAGTATCAAGATTGAAAGACAAATTTCACTTTTGGTATATGTCAGTCTTGTCAGAGTTTGAAGTATCTTGTGTACAAACACAAACACACACACACACACACACACACACACACACACACACACACACACACATACACAACACACGTACACACACAGACACAGACACACACACACCCAAAGACGCGCGCGCGCGCGCACATACACACCTGCAAATGTAGCAACAGTGCATTGTAAAATGAAGCTATAAGATTATATTCACTGTAAATGTACAATACTGACAATGTACATTTATCTGGCGAAACTGGGTCATGAGGGTGATAGTTTTATGAAGTGACAGTAAACTATTTGATATGTGTAGCTAACAGGACGTTATTAAAAGTATTAAAAGAGTTAAATTTTTCGGCGCGTAGTGAATTCTAGAATTTTGTACGCCAAGCGTACCAAAATTTTTTGAAATTGTTAATGTTTAGTAGTATTTTCATTATTAAGTGTAAAGGTATCCTAGCATTACATTTCATGAATTGTTGAAGTTGTTAAAATTACTGAGGGCAGATCATATGTCTGCCGGCCCCCCGCAATATTTTCATTGGGGTGGTGAAGTACCCCCCCCCCCCTCCCCCGATCGACGCCCCTGGCAAGCTGAGCAGTTGATTTTATGTATTTTCTAATATATTGCCCAATAACTTGATAAAAATATCACCTACAACGATTCCAAAATAAACAAGACAAAATACTGTCAAGCCTGCTGTCACGTGATTTTTTTATTTTTTACACTGCTACTCTTCAAAAATGCGACATGATTCAAACTAGGTATACATTACAAATGAGGTTGTAATCTTCTTCTCTCGATTAATAATGGTTTGATAAGCACTGGGGAAGCACTTTTGTCAGGGTAGATTCATGTTCTCCTTTTGGGCAACAGAGAGACTTCCACATTTTGACGTCGACGTCGACGTCCTCTTTGCCGACTTCTGGTTGGTTCGAGCGACCCTGTGATGTGAACTCTGGCTGGTTCGAGCGACACCGTGGATGTGGACTGGACTGCAGCGTTGACAACTAGGGCAGCTGACATCAGCTGGGGGATCATCCGTTGAGCCGCACACTTTAGTAATGTAATGTACATGTATATGTTTTGTTTGTAAAAATATCCAATGCTTATCAAACAATTATAAACCAAAAGAAGATTAAAAACTCATTTCTAATGTATACCTAATTTCAATCGTTTCAGTTTTGAAGAGTAGAAGTGTAAAAAAATACTAGAGCAGTTCGACTGTGCCGCAGTTGATGGGCATGCCTCCGCAGTCCGCAATCCCATCCAATTGATGTAATTTGAAAAGCTTCAAGTTACCATGGTAGCAAGACCAATGAGATGAATAAGCCCATGCGACCTTTGACCAAGTTACAGTAAAATCTAATAAGCAGTTCTTAAATTATTGTGACAATAAGCTCAATTTGGACATGAGGCCTTGTGACCTTTGACCTATGACCTTTCAACTCCAAAATCAAATCAGTAAATTGGTGCATCATATTAGATACTTCTCTCAAGTTACATCAAAATCGGACCAGTCATACTCAAGTTACCACAGTAATAAGCCCAAATCAGACATATTTTAGGCCCGGTGACCTTTGACATTTGACCTTTCAGCTCCAAAATCTAATCAGTTCATCAGTGCCTTATAATACATACTTTACCCAAGTTACATCAAAATCCTAACAGCCGTTCTTAAGTTTTCGCGGTAACGAGCCCAGATCAGACATAATTTAGACCCGGTGACTTTTGACCTTTGAGCTCCAAAATCTAATCAGTTCATTAGTACCTTATAATACATATTTCACCCAAGCTACATCAATATCCGAACAGCCGTTCTCAAGTTATCGCGGTAACGAGCCCAAATCAGACATATTTTAGGTCCAGTGACCTGTGAGCTCCAAAATCTAATCAGTTTATTGGTGCCTCATAATTCATACTTCACCCAAGTTACATGGAAATCCAACTGGCCGTTCTCAAGTTATCGCAGTAACAAGGCCAAATCAGACATATTTTAGACCCGGTGACCTTTGACCTTTCAGCTCCAAAATATAATCAGTTCATTGGTGCCTCATAATACATACTTCACCCAAGTTACATGAAAATCCAACTTGCTGTTCTCCAGTTATCGCGGTAACGAGCCCAAATCAGACATATTTTAGGTCCAGTGACCTTTGACCTCCAAAATCTAATCAGTTCATTGGTGCCTCATAGTTCCTACTTGGTCCTAGTTACATCAAAATCCGATTAGCGGTTCTTAAGTTATCGCGGTAAGGAGAACCGGTAACAGACGGACGCACGGACGGACAACCCGAAAACATGATGCCTCCGGCAACTTCGTTGCGGAGGCATAAAAAAGAAAATTAAAAAGTCACTCACGTGACACCTGCATAGGACAAATTCATCTTTGACTTAGAGGAAACTTGACTTTTGGGGATAATAAGAAAATAGCCCATATTTGACATATGCAAATTTACTACACTTCATAAATTATTAAATCTTTCAATTTCACAAACAGAAATGTAGAAGGCATGTTTCAACAAATATTCCATGGCCATCTACCAACACAAGAAAGGCTCTTTTCTATATCCAACATATACAAACTTAAAAAAGAACAGTCAATAGATCAAAAGATAAATCCATTAATCATCCAGAGTACCTTTCCATTCATCTCCCATGCCACGTTCAGTCACTTTTCTTTCAGAAGAAAACTGTTAACATTTTTCCTAACACACTCTTTAAAAGACAATAAACAGGAACTAACGGTTGCTTTAGATTGCAGCAAGCAAGCAGCATAGAGGAAGGTCATAGAGTCATAGAGGAAAAATACTAATAATGCACATTTTGTTTCTGTTTCATTTGGTTTTATAAGCTTTATTTTCATTTGAATGCAATTTCCTGTTACAAGAGCTCCCGTAACCTATTTCTTTACAAAAACAAATCATACGGCATAAAGGCAATAAATTTAATGTTTCGATTTCAGCTGATTATAGATCAACTCATCAATGACACCTTTCATTGTTGTCCGAAACAAAAACACAGTCTCTTTCAATTTGATTTTATTAACAGTACAGGTGTGTGTTCTTGGTAAATGCAGAGCAGGTGTACATTGTTATTGCATGCTGTATGACTGCATTTACTTCTAAAAAAACAATTCAGACCTGTAATGGGTCACATGTGCAACCACTTGATTTGTTACAAACGATAATAAATTACTGTTGAAACAATGAAAGTAATAAACATTTGCAATATATATTTGGGCAATTCCACAGTACATGTATAGGGTATAAATATGTGACATGGACTGTAAATTAGAAATCATAAAAAAAACTTAATAAACTTTACATCATAAATCCCACAAAATTCTATGTGTACAAATTTCCTATATCATGTTCATCTACGGTACGGATCATTTTGTCACAAATTCTTCTGTCCTTGTAATGAACATGTAAAAGAAAGTGGTACAGGCAGATTTTAGAAGTGTGCTGTATAGTTCAGTCATTGTTCTGTAAAATTTTGCTGGAGTTATCTCCTTGAGAGGAGATTCAGTAATTTATAATATTCTATTCGTACTAGGTAGTCTTAATTTCCACTTGTAGATTCATTTCCAAAAAATTTCTCTCTACCTTGAAATTGCCCTCATGCATTTCACACTGAGATTGACTGTACTGGTTATGTTCATTATTATTAACAGAATGGTTTGGGTATTTTAATAAGATTATGCATCTACACACACATTATTTGTGACTTCACATTTCATACAACCCACCCCCCCCCCCCAAAAAAAAGGTCATTACTGACTTTATAACAAATCTTTAAAAAAAATCATTACATGTGTAAATACAAAAATAGTTGGCACATACAATTCATTTTGATACGAAATACCCCACAACCACAAGAAACAATGTAATTACAATGTTGAACATAATTTTGCTCTGATGCACAATACTTTCTTTTGCTATCTAATGAGCATATCATAAGGAAAATGGTAATCATACACTTCCCAGAGATTGCTGGTGGCTCCATTCCAAACTTTCTGCCAGACTGACTTTACCTGACAAGGTAAACAGACAAGAAACGAATTGGAAGGGGGATGACTGGATGGGCAAATCTTGCTCTCACTTGGACATCTGTTAACAATTCAGCTAGTGTGACAGGTGCATAAGGAAGAGTAGTACAATTCAAACTGTCCTTTTCTTTACAATCTTAAAGGCACTGTATAACAATGTTTCCAGTTCAAAAAATCTGAGCTACATGATTCCCCATGCTACTAGTGTCTTTGATACAGTCTAAAAATGAAGCCCTGAAAAAATTGCTGTGTAAAACAATCATTAAGTGCTTTAAAAAAGTGAAAATCATTGAGAGACCATTCCAGCTTTTCTCCATAGACTGCTGTGTTGCAGAATTTCCTATCGCCCGATATAAAATTAATGTGCCGATTTGTATCAGCACATATTGTAGTAGTGACAGCATAACTGTCCAAACTTTTGTGTTCTAAGGTGTTTAATTGTCCATTCAAACACTGTCAGATATGTCAGATAGCAAAGTTTGACAATTTTTTTAATGGGTCTTCCACAGTGTTATATAGTGTCTTTAAAGGCTAATGACATGATTGGGAACACTTGAAAATGTCTCGACAAGCAAATGAGTTTGGACATACATGTATACCAATGTATACACTACCTGGAATGTACATCTTGGCTGGAAGGATTTGTCTTGAATTCGTTGAAGGAAAATCAAGCATGAACATACCAGTATTGAATTACTATTGTGCCCCGATAGAAATTAGTTATTTTGAAAGGAGTCAACATTTGAACACACAATTTTCACAGCAGAATCCTTGCATAGTTTACTTGATTCTAGAATAATTTCATCCAAAGTTGAGGACAATCTCCAATCATGCCTTTAACATTTAACCCACCTGACACCTATACATCTCTGGTCAGCAAAGTAACATCCTGATGTTTTTGTTGAGTTTGTTGCCATTATTGCTGCTGTTACTGTAACTGTTGACGTTTTTGTTGATGTTGTTCTTGCTTCTTTTATTATTGCTGTTGTTGTTTGTCAAATTGGATGCAACAGCACCATTGTTCACGATACATTAATTTATATACACTGATAACCACAGAATGTAGGACACTCAGCAATCTTGACCAACACACCCAAAACCGTGGTGATATTGCCATACTAATCATAATATACTATTACTTTGTACAATTATCAAGATCCTGGTGTGATATAACCACAATCATCAATATGTGGTTGTATAACACCAGGATCCAAAGTAACCTAGGTTGCCCTTTTAAGTAGTGAAAAGCCAGTATCTTCACAATACTGGCAAGCTCCAAATCAACGGTCACTTTAAAAATATCTTGAATAAATTATTTTCCCTAACTTTCCATGAGAAATTGCGGAATTACCTGACTTTTTGCTTCTGGAAAGAGTACAGTCAAACCTGTTTTAGCGGCCACCTTTCTATAGCTACCAACCGGTCTATAGCGACCACTAAAATTATTCCCCTGGAGATCTATCATGTGTTGAAGGTATTGGCTAACATTTACCACAGTTAAAAAAAATCTGAGCCACATGAATAACCCCATGCTACCAGTGTCTTTGATGAGGTCTGAAAATGAAGCCCTGAAAAAAATTGTATTTCAAAATGATTATTTAGTGCTTTAAAAAAGTGAAAATCGTAAGTTGACCAGATTCACTTGCCCATTTCCTCTCATAGACTTACTGTGTGTACACCTAGGTTAATAAAATTCGCCCCGAGTTTTATTGTTTATTCATGTATAACTTGCCATTGGCAGTGTAACTTTCCAAACTTTTGTATTCTAGGGTGTTTATTTGTCCATTTTAACACTACTATGTAGCTCAGATATCAAAGTTCGACAGTTTTTTAAATTGAAGCTCCACGATGTTAGCTTATCACTTTAAAGAACCTGTCTATAGCATCCACCTGTCTATAAAGGTCACATTTTTTTCCCCTTGGGTGGCCACTATAGAAAAAAACACTTAATAAACTTTACATCATAAATCCCACAAAATTCTATTGTTACAAATTCCTTATATCATGTTTCATCTACGTACGGATCAATTTTGTCACAAATTCTTCTGTCCTTCGTAATGCACATGTTAAAAGAAAAGTGGTACAGGCAGATTTTAGATATGGCTGTATAGTTCAGTCATTGTCTCTTTTCTATATCCAACATATACAAACTTAAAAAGAACAGTCAATAGATCAAAAGATAAATCCATTAATCATCCAGAGTACCTTTCCATTCATCTCCCATGCCACTTTCAGTCACTTTTCTTTCAGAAGAAAACTGTTAACATTTTTCCTAACACACTCTTTAAAAGACAATAAACAGGAACTAACAGTTGCTTTAGATTGCAGCAAGCAAGCAGCATAGAGGAAGGTCATAGAGTCATAGAGGAAAAATACTAATAATGCACATTTTGTTTCTGTTTCATTTGGTTGTATAAGCTTTATTTTCATTTGAATGCAATTTCCTGTTACAAGAGTTCCCGTAACCTATTTCTTTACAAAAACAAATCATAAGGCAATAAATTTAATGTTTCTATTTCAGCTGATTATAGATCAACTCATCAATGACACCTTTCATTGGTGTCCGAAACAAAAACACAGTCTCTTTCAATTTGATGTAATTAACAGTACAGGTGTGTGTTCTTGGTAAATGCAGAGCAGGTGTACATTGTTATTGCATGTTGTATGACTGACTTCTAAAAAATCAATTCAGACCTGTAATGGGTCACATGTGCAACCACTTGATTTGTTACAAACGATAATAAATTACTATTGAAACAATGAAAGTAATAAACATTTGCAATATATATGGGCAATTCCACAGTATAGGGTATAAATATGTGACATGGACTGTAAATTAGAAATCATCATTAAAGTGGACCATAAAAAAACTTTAAAGGTATTGGCTAACATTTACCACAGTTAAAAAAATCTGAGCTACATGATTCCCCATGCTACCATTGTCTTTGATAAGGTCTAAAAATGACGCCCTGAAAAAATTGTATTTCAAAATGAATATTTGGTGCTTTGAAAAAGTGAAAATCGTAAGTTGATCGGATTCACCTGCCCAGTTTCTCCCATAGACTTACTGTGTGTACACCTAGGCTATTCAAACTCGCCCCGAGTTTTAATGTTTATTCATGCATAACTTGCCATTAGCAGTGTAACTTTCCAAACTTTTTTATTCTAGGGTGTTTATTTGTCCATATGAACACTACTATGTAGTTCAAATATCAAAATTTGACAATCTTTTAAATTGAAGCTCCACAATGTTAGCCTATCACTTTAATAAACTTTACATCATAAATCCCACAAAATTCTATGTGTACAAATTTCCCATATCATGTTCATCTACGGTACGGATCATTTTGTCACAAATTCTTCTATCCTTGTAATGAACTTGTAAAAGAAAGTGGTACAGGCAGATTTTAGAAGTGTGCTGTATAGTTCAGTCATTGTTCTGTAAAATTTTGCTGGAGTTATCTCCTTGAGAGGAGATTCAGTAATTTATAATATTCTATTAGTACTAGGTAGTCTTAATTTCCACTTGTAGATTCATTTCCAAAAAAATTCTCTCTACCATGAAATTGCCCTCATGCATTTCACACTGAGATTGACTGTACTGGGTATGTTCATTATTATTAACAGAGTGGTTTGGGTATTTTAATAAGATTATGCATCTACACACACATTATTTGTGACTTCACATTTCATACAACCCCCCCCCCAAAAAAAAAAGGGGTCATTACTGACTTTATAACAAATCTTTAAAAAAAAAATCATTACATGTGTAAGTACAAAAATAGTTGGCACATACAATTCATTTTGATAAGAAATACCCCACAACCACAAGAAACAATGTAATTACAATTTTGAACATAATTTTGCTCTGATGCACAATACTTTCTTTTGCTGTTTAATGTGCATATCATAAGGAAAATGGTAATCATACATTTCCCAGAAATTGTGGTTGGCTCCATTCTAAACTTTCTGCCAGACTGACTTTACCTGACAAGGTGAACAGACAAGAAACGAATTGGAAGGGGGATGACTGGATTGACAAATCTTGCTCTCACTTGGACATGTTAACAATTCAGCTAGTGTGACAGGTGCATAAGGAAGAGTAGTACAATTCAAACTGTCCTTTTCTTTACAATCTTAAAGGCTAATGACATGATTGGGAACACTTGAAAATGTCTCGACAAGCTATGAGTTTGGACATATACCAATGTATATGTTACATGCAATGTAAATTTTGGCTGGAAGGATTTGTCTAGAATTTGTTGAAGGAAAATCAAGCATGAACATACCAGTATTAAATTACTATTGTGCCCCGATAGAAATTAGTCATTTTGAAATGAGTCAACATTTGAACACACAATTTTCACAGCAGAATCCTTGCATTGTTTACTTGATTCTAGAATAATTTCATCCAAAGTTGAGGACTATCTCCAGTCATGCCTTTAACATTTAACCCACCTGACACCTATACATCTCTGGTCAGCAAAGTAACATCCTGATGTTTTGTCGAGTTTGTTGCCATTATTGCTGCTGTTACTGTAACTGTTGCTGTTTTTGCTGATGTTGTTCTGGCTTCTTTTATTATTGCTGTTGTTGTTTGTCAAATTGGATGCAACAGCACCATTGTTCACCCTACATTAATTTATATACACTGATAACCACAGAATGTAGGACACTCAGCAATCTTGACCAACACACCCACAACCGTGGTGATATTGCCATACTAATCATAATATACTATTACTTTGTACAATTATCAAGATCCTGGTGTGATATAACCACAATCATCAATATGTGGTTGTATAACACCAGGATCCAAAGTAACCTAGGTTGCCCTTTTAAGTAGTGAAAAGCCAGTATCTTCACAATACTGGCAAGCTCCAAATCAACGGTCACTTTAAAAATACCTTGAATGAATTACATTTACCCTAACTTTCTATGAGAAATGGCGGAATTACCCGACTTTTTGCTTCTGGAAAGAGTACAGTCAAACCTGTTTTAGCGGCCACCTTTCTATAGCTACCAACCGGTCTAGAGCGACCAATAAAATTATTCCCCTGGAGACCTATCATGTGTTAAAGAACCTGTCTATAGCAGCCACTTGTCTATAAAGGCCACATTTTTTTCCCCTTGGGTGGCCACTATAGACAGATTTCATTTTTTTAAATTCCCTGACCTGCTGCAAACCTATTTTGCATCAATCACGGTGAATCATCTCCCACATGTTCTCTTATGACAATGTTATGAGAGTAGTGTTGGCACGACTTCAGCATTTTTAGAGACGTCGATTAGGTCGGCCACCCAATAGTCGCGACTTCCGACTATTTAGTGACTATCGGTGTTTCAATGTCTTAGTGTGTCAAGATTGTGTGGTGTGTGGGTGCATGGGCTGTCGCAGTGGAGGATCGCAGTGATTGCAACGTATACGGAAACATGTACTGATACATTGACGATTATAGGCTGATCCAAGTACATTTTGGCAGTTCGTGTTTGATTTTGCAGATTCGAAGCGAGATATGGGGAATGTCATTTCTACACAAAATGGTAGAATAAATTGATTGGTAGTTCCTGTTTCATTTTAGTCTTTTGAATCAGTTTTTAATAACAAATTAACATGTGATAAAAAGTTGATATTGCGTTCCAAAGTCGGAGTCGCGACTCCGTGCAGGCAGTCGCGACTACGACTTTCGCGACTTGGTCGTGCAACACTATTAGAGAGTGATCTTTTTTGGAACAAGAACATTTGACCCATATCTGGAGAACCCACCCACACACAATACACACTAAAATCAAAATCTGTGTTCCTTATCTTTTCCAATACTCTTATCTGTTCTGCACGTTTGATCATGGTAAAATTATTCAGCAGAGCAGAAATGGCTGTCACATCAATCAGTCGATTTATCTACAAATGTCCAGTTTGTGACAGTGAGTGCATCTGATAGCAGACTGGTCTGGAATTTTTTTGATTCATGAATGTGTTCTTGAGACAAAAGCATTTGACCTATTTCTCAACAACCAGCTTTCACAAAACAGAACCAAAAATTATGTCAATGGTTGGTTCTCTCTACCATAACACCAGACTGTCCTACACAATTGACCATGGTTGAAATCACGCAGTGAAGTCTGAAATGACCAAGTTATCAATCATTTGTTTTATTTACATATTTTGTGACAGTGAGTGGTGGAATGTCCAGACTGGTTTTAAATTTTCTGATACAACAGTCTGTTGTTATTCAGGCCAAGGGTATTTGACCCACTTCTAGAATATCAAACTACAAAACAAAACAAAAGGTTAAATTATACATATATGGTTTGTTATTCTTGTCATTTCTTTAACCCTGCACAATGTGTCATGGGCGAAACTTATAGGATGATTTGGAAATGCTGAAGTCTAGTTGTGCATGCAGTGAAAACTGTCTACAGTGGCCGCCCAAGGGAACAAAAATATGACCTTTATAGACAGGTTGCTGCTATATACAGATGCTGATACTTTGTTACAAAAAATATGTCGCTGAAAACATTAACCATGACCATTTTTTCCATTAATCTTCAAAACTGTTACCAAGTCACTACTGAAATCACACTGGCAAAAAGCTTAGGACTTCTCTTTTGACTTCAGTAACTTTTCCTTCTGATCCTACTGTCAGTGAAGAGCTAAATTAGTCCTATCTCCCCCTCCCCCTTTCATTTGAATATTTCTTGATCTACTTGTATGACCTATCTAACATACATGCACAAGATCAAGTTGATAGGTTCTACTTATCTGTAAAATATGAAATATCCATGCAGTGGGGCTGGTCATATTAATTTTCTTACTATCTATAGTGCAGCGAAGGGTGGGTTGGATGTCACTTGAAGTAGTGTGTGTGTGTATCACTTTGACATGCTTTCACTATCACATCACACCATCACTGTTAAGTGCAGAACTACCAACCACCAAAGGTCACTGAAAGGTGTCAAGTTACTGGTACCTACCAGCACAAAATGGCTAACGATCCCACAATTGCAAGGGAAAATGCAATTTTGGAAGACGTCCTCAATTCATGACACAATGCTCCCAGAATCAAGTATACTGTTTAAAGTTTCCCCTATGAAAAAGTCATAGTCACACATTTTCTCTTTGTTGTACAGTGCACTCTCGTTATAAAGAAGTCCCTGGGACCCATGAAATTTCTTTATATCAGGGTTGCAAAAAACAATGGAATACAAAGGAAATCCAAGATATGGGACCAAAGATTTAATTTCTTTTTAATGAAATTTTGTTATATCAGTGTTCTTTATAACAAGAGTGCACTGTACAATTACTATCAGAAAATGCTGTGACATTGAAATTTGATGTGTAGCTTTCTACAGGATCAATTTCTTCCAGGGACAGAGATTAATTCAATACTGGTAAGTAAACACATGTTTCTCCTCAAGTAAACAAATTCAAGACAAATCATTCCAGCCAGAATATACATGCTAGCCAGCTTATACATCAGTAATGTTTTGTAAATTTGGTTCTTTAGGCATTTTTGACTTCTCCCAATCATGTCACTGCCCTTCACATGGCAATTTGTAGAAGACATCAAAGAAAAATTGGGGTACTTCAAAGGAATCGACAGGTAATCTATACATAACAGGGAGGAACTGACAAAATAGATGTGATAATATCTGGTGAGTTATGTAACAGCATGTATATGTGTATGATGTATATTCACTACTACATCAAATCAACACTCATAAGTGCTGTACCACCAACAACCAATGGTTTCAAGTTACCTGTAAAATAGCTAATCATCCCACAGCTTAGTGGGAAAGTGCAGAAGATATCAAAGAAGAAATGGATACTTCAAGGAATGAACGGGTCACTTACACAACACAAAAAGGAGGAGCAGAGAAGATAGATGTGAATTTGTGACATAGTATATGGTGGGTTATGTAACATCAGGTATATGCGTATGATGCATACCTTACAATTTTAACCCGTTGGAGACGATTTGATTTTGCTACAACATGCATTTTCCATATACCCCAGCACGAGTTAACTCGTACTAACGGTTAACATAATGGTTTGATTATTGACGGTAGGTATATTTACCTTACACATCAGTACCTGTATAATAGGTTTTTATGCAAGTAATACATCATCATTATCATTATCATGTAAGGTCACTCTTCTGCACTTTGCAAGGTTGGATCCTATCTCGATGACCATTCCCTAAGCTTTCCGATTTTGTGTGTCTACCTGGGTGAGACCAAGTGTTTGTACATTTTGTTCTACTGTTCTCCTTCCATGTTTTGCAGGGTCTGCAAGGCACATGAACATTCATGACCTGCTGCTGACAATACTGCCCTAATTTGGCAAAAGGGAGTAAGTGATAAATCACTCAAATTTGAGTTATTAGCATAATGTACCTTTAGTCAAAACTTCGAGAAGAAATAAGTATTGTATTGAAAGATATTTAAGTCAAACTGCTGTGATATATGACTGGTATTATGTAGATGACAGACACAAATTTCTTATTGATAAGAATTGACACTTTTGTCACTTGCTTCCTTTCGTCAAAGTCGGGCAAAATGATTTTCCTCCTTTCTTGCTACATGACCATACCATTTCAATCTTCCAATCTTTATTACCTTTGAAATGTGATATATATTTTTAAAAAATTTTAATTGGAGGGAAAATATGACTACATACCTGTACATGTAGTCAATTCATATTACAGTAAAAGACACTGAATTGTGATTGAAGAACTTTCAGGGGAAACTGAATAGAATATCCAATGACAATTTTCATTTAGGGTTCATAGGGCTGCTCACAATTGTATATGTAGAAACATAATCTTTTTTTTTCTTTTTATAAACCCACATACCTAATTGATATACAATATACTGAATAATCACCAGCTTGCATTCAAATTCATATCAATTTTGAAACATTCTGGGTAATATACATATAGAGTACCGAAGTATGATGTCGCGCTGGTTCGGATATGTGTGAGGACAATGGCAGAACCAGGTACAGTGCATCATAGCTGCAGTATTGTATTTTGTAGTTCCAATTCCAGTTCTCCCTATGAAATGTTTATTGTAATGATTTATGAAATGAACGTTTTTATCTTGTAAATATTGTATATATTGTTTTTTTTATCTTGAAGAATGAAATAAATCTATCAATCAATAGCTGGTTGTTTCTACCAATAGGAGAACTGCAGTTGCACTGAGCTATTGTTTGGCTACTGTCCCCACACATTTCTGAACTAGTTTGACGTCATCACATCTGCTCTCTATTTCAGAATAAGGTGGAAAAAAATGTTATATTTCCTGACTAAAATATTTGAATTGAACTATACTGTACCACTTGTTAGACAACACACTACCCCAGGGTACTGTGTGGTGCGTCATTTATAATTGGTGGAACTACTTTCATTCATGAATACGCAAGTCATTATTGTGTTAACACATGATATCCAGGAACATCAAAATTTGTACACATTTTCACTGCCAGTTTCAATGTTGAAGGAGATCCTCAAACTACTGCATCCATGGAGTTGAATCCATCCATTCTTCATAAGCATGAATCCACAAATCCACAAGTTCGGAGGCTGAGGATACTCCAAAACACTATCTTTTGATAGGGTTTGTACAGGTGACTTGGATCAAGACCGGGGCCAAGACCATTTAAGAGTGTGTCTCAAGGCCAGTCCGGACTACAACAGTGCCTTCAACCCATACTTCTTGCAGTGGAAAAACCAGGCTGGATCACATCAAAGATCAGTCCTAAAATTAACTTGCTAGAACCATGTGGGTTCCTTATGATGAACATCCTCATAATCTCTTTCAGTAGTAGGGTCTTCGGGGGTTATTCTGCATTGGGAAAGAATAAAGACAAGCATGAACATTAAATTCAATATCCGTAATAACTGATTTTCTGAATTTTAGGAGTATAATGTTAAAACAACAATTCACAAGAATTCACACCGAGAAGGTCCTGGTTGATGATATCTTAAAATGCTTGTGAGAATTTCAACCTTCTGGTTGGTTGAAAGCTGTGCATTATTTTCTTCCCATGCATCACCTGAATGGTAGTTCTTTGCCATCAATACAACATTGAAAGCGGTATCATTGTATTCATGATGTAACTGTGGATGTATACTGGAAAAACTTAGTATTGATTATTCAATATGCGCAAATTGATCATATCCGTAACTTGTTTGTCTAGTCTGTGCTGCGCATAAAAATGGTAGTCCGAAAATTCATGGCCAACTCCTCTCGGATGAAGAATCACAAGAACTTATTGGTAGATTAGTAGCCAGTTTTATAAAAACAAATAAATAAAATTTGTGTATTAGGCCAAATTATCTACTCTCGTTCACTTTGGAATAGTCCAAAACCACCTACTTGTGTGTTTCAAACTATCTCAAAGTGAACTTATGTGGACAATTTCTACTAATGCACTTACGACTATGCATTTAATATTTGTACGCTTTGGAGTTTTGTCAGATCTAATGCCCAAATTCTTGGACAGAGAAGGTTCAGTGAGGAGGCAAAGATCATAAGATGGAGGTGGATGAGATATATATTGAGAACGGATGAAAATGACAGTTTCCTGATAGCACTGACATGAAGACCAGGGGCCTGTTGCACATAACTTTTACCACAATATCAGAGACACATCTCTGGTAAATACGAAAACTCCAGTTATCATAATTATACCACTGACTTTACCTCAAGTAAAATCTCTGGTTAAATAACAAGAGTTTTGTTTTTTCCCCATCTGGTTAAGGGTTTTTTTTGCAACAGGCCCCAGAAGGAAAGTCTGAGAAATATATGAAAGAGGTCTATGGAGAGAGAATGGAATGATTTGGGTTGTGTCGATCCTGGAACCAAGCCAAAAATGTTGAACGCAACAGAGTGAGCTAGAGAGGGTGCTCTGTGGCTTAATGGGCCATATGGCCTGAAGAGAGTAGGTGAGATGAGGGGATGGTGTACTTAGTTCATTCCATATGCAACTGTGGGCACCATCATAATTTGTACTCTCAAAATGTTATATAATCATTATGTAAACCTAACCCCCAATTTCTAAATGGAATATGATAACATCCCTTGGGGCGACAAGACCTTATCTCTCAAGTTTTGGGGAAAAGGAGGTTACTACATAATCTCAGGCTTTCAAGTGGACCATGGTGAAAAAGTAGGAGAAAAATAGGAGCTAAATTTAGGAAAAAGTAGGAGAAAAGTAGGATATAAAGAGCTAAAAGTAGGAGAAAAGTAGGACATGCACAGGTTTTGATTTTGTTTTTTTGTTTTTGGAGTAGTTTTCCAAATGCAACGTAGTGTGGTTGAACTTGGCTATATGCAGACTCTGGCTGGTAGAGAACCCTTTCTTGTGGTGAAGAGTCACACTTTCTGTGAATACCTGAAATGACTACTCACTACTCCAGCATTTTATATGATCAACAGCATTTTTTTATTTTTGCGGGGTTTTTACCAAAAAGAGTAGGAGAAAGTAGGAGAAAGTAGGAGTTTTGGGGAAAAAGTAGGATAAGTAAAAGGAGAGAAAAAAAGGAGGAAAAAGTAGGAAAAGTAGGAGCACTTGAAAGCCTGTAATCTTGAAGCTCGGAAGCCAGATTTTGTTTTGTCCAATTTGATATTTCAAATCTCCAAAATAGAGCCACTGTCACCAAGTATCCCATTTGATACTGTGTTATTACGCAGCCATGTTTTTGGGCTCTCCAGAACATTTAAAGTTATTGGCTAACATTTACCACAGTTAACAAAATCTGAGCTACATGATTCCCCATGCTACCAGTGTCTTTGATGAGGTCTAAAAATGAAGCCCTGAAAAAATTGTATTTCAAAATGATTATCTAATGCTTTAAAAAAGTGAAAATCGTAAGTTGACCAGATTCACTAGCCCATTTCCTCCCATAGACTTACTGTGTGTACACCTAGGCTATTTAAACTTGCCCCAAGTTTTAATTGTTTATTCATGCATAACTTGCCATTGGCAGTGTAACTTTCCAAACTTTTGTATTCTAGGGTGTTTATTTGTCCATATAAACACTACTATGTAGTTCAGATATCAAAATTTGAATTTTTTTTTAATTGAAGCTCTACAATGTTAGCCTATCACTTGAACATTTTTGAGATACAAGGTTTTGTCACCCAAGAGACAAAAAAGATACATGTACCAAAGAAAAACTACAAATTTTATTTACCAGAGGATTGGGTCTGAAGCGATAGGCCAGCATCATCCTTTTCCGGAATGCTGCATACTCATCCACTGCATCTTCCTTCTTGAGTTCTGCTGGACGATCAATACCAAACCCAACTCCATCCACATTCCGATCACCTCTGGTGGAAGTAAAAGAGATGAAACATAATTGTTTGATCTTTGCAAAAATACAAATTAATTGAAATATATCAGTGCTGGACCAGTAAAATTTTACAACTAGGGCAATAGATTAGTGATACTTTATAACCCTTATGTCTAAGTTCCAAGGTATAAGGACTTATACTTTTAAAATTATGCCCCAAATGAATAAAAAACACACACTTAATCTTGGTTACAGGCATTGTATAACAATATTTCCACTTTAAAAAATGTGAGCTACAGGTACATGATTTCCCATGCTACTAGTGTCTTTGTTAAGGTCTAAAAACGAAACCCTGAAAAACTTACAGCTTAAAATGATCATTAAAGGTAAATGACATGATTGGGGGTAGTTCTCAAATTGGGGTAAAAACTATTCTAGAATCAAGTAAACTATGCAGGGATTCTACGGTGAAAATTGTGTAGTCAAAAGTTGACTCATTTTAAAATAATGTCCATCAGTATGCCTTGCAACAGACAAATTTGCAGTGTAGCCTTCTATGGGGATTAAATCTATCGTGCCCCGATAAAATTAGACTGCTGGCCTGTTCATGCTTGATTCTCCTTACATAAACAAACTCAAGACAAATCCTTCCAGCCAGGGGATCCACTCCAGCTGGTGTACATTTGGCTAATCTTTCAACCAGTTTGGTTCTAAAGGCATTTTTTTTTATTTTTACCAATCATGTCACTGAGCTTTAAGTGTTTTAAGATGTAAAAATCATTGAGAGACCATTCCAGTTTTCCCCCATGACTGTTATGTTGTAGAATTTTAATCGGCCGAAAATAATTCATGTGCCAGTTTTTATCTGTACATATTTTACAAGTGACAGCATAACTATCTGAACTTTTGTGTTCTAGGGTGTTTATTCGTCCATTCAAACACTGTTAGATATGTCAAATAGCAAAGTTTGACTTTTTTTAAATGGGTCTTCCACAATATTATAAAGTGTCTTTAAATTTTTATTGTTGATAAGCCAACTTGTTGCCGCCATTGGAAAAGCGGTGCCTACATCTCGCTTCTGCTATGCATAACAGGCGATACAAAAAGTAATGCCACACAAAATGGTTATCCATGTATACAGAACGGTGGGCAAATATAGGAATTGTCAGATTGAATCTACTACTGAGTTTCAGAAGATCTGCATTGAAAGAGTTCAAACAAAACATCATGTGCATGCCTTTGATGATTTCATAGAGACATGTCGTCATACAATACTCCGGTATATGCACAAAGAGTCTGGGGGATTTCTAATTTGATATCTTTACATGGTATTAAATGTTTATTAATGCATCTAAGGTGGCAATAATTGATGGGCTAGAAATAGATAGGAATCATGTAACAGATGATACACGGATATCTCACTATTTACAGGTATAGCACATCCTTTCTTGCAATCCTATAGCTAGATCTGTGGATTTTTATTGACAGGATTCACTGATCATGTTACATGATGGATCTAGATCAACACAAGGATGTTAGATGTTCCTAGAATCTTAATTTATACTTTACCTTACCTCAGTAAAGTTTAGATTATACTTCTGAGGAGTGTGAAACAAAAACAGGAATATCAGCAGTAGCCTTGTTGGTTTTCTTTCAATACTGGTACACAGCATATGGTTCATTATGATCACAATAACAGAAATGACACTGCATTTCTGAATGGTGATATGATAGTAAACATTACCTTAGGATACAGAGGAGAAATCTGCCATTTTGTTAATTTTATTTCAATGCTATACCTCAGGTACCAAAATGTTAATTGTGTAATGTTCTTCTCTATGATAAATAGTGTTGCGTTCCTGAGTTACAGTGGTCAGGCTATAGTTGATGAGGTAGCATAATTATTTCGTATAGCAGACAGACAGGGTTGGGTTGATGATGTGGCATCACACAAAAGTGTTTAGAACAGCAGGAAAATGTCTTCAAGGACGAACGGACCGTCTCAGTCCAAAACGTGTTGAGTACAGCACAAAACACATGTACAAGGCCACGAAATAGCCCTACCCGTTTGACAGCTCAAAGGACACGCAGTGATTTACTACAACTGGTCTAGTGTGGCCTTCGCTGGAGGAAGTTTGCAGTGATCCTGGTCAAGGCTGCATGCATCCCCCAGAAGGTTACTGATATGACTATGTTGGCAGGATAATGTTATGTTTTGGGATAAGTGTCCTTGGGCAGCTGGGGGTCCGGATAGCGAGTGTAATTGCTGACACGCGCCTAGTATAAATAGAAGGTGTTTATAACTAGTAGCCACTTCGGAATGGGAGTAGACTAGGAGGTTATCTGAGACTCGAGATGTGGAGTTATTACTGACGCTTGAGATTGGGCTTGGGGTGTTGCCCGTTGCCGGGTTGCTGTATATAAGTTCATCAGAGGACACAAGTGTACTGTCTTTGTGTCATGCTACTGTTTGGAGATTAAACTGTCGACATTTGAACGGCATCATTCTTATGTCACACAAATGTGTCATCCTTCATTGTGGTCGGGTGAATGTGGACGGTGGATTAGCTGAGAGTGTAACGATTGAGTGTGAAAGTTTTAAGTGGAGAACGTAACAATAGTTTGCTTCTCGACTCAGGGATAAACACTAAACTAAGTGCTAAATAAGCTGCTGTGAAAAAAAACTATCACAGGCAGACTCGGGTGGGGATTGAACACAAAACCTCATGATTACTAGACAGGCATCATTACCACTTGACCACCAAGGAAGCGTGATGGTCAGAGTGTTAATTCCAGCCATGTTGAAAAACTCTTCTTGAGCAAAATGTTTTGTTACGTAGTTTTATCCAAACCTAAATGCCATAAACATAACAACTCCAACATCATTTTCTCTTAGGCTTTTTGTTGTTATATATTCATATGTGGTGCACCATCACCATTACTGTACAATTGTACTTCTAATGGAGACTAGAGGGCACTACACAACGTGGTTCCCCAGGGTACATTGGTACCGCGGTGTACTGTGTTGTGCATCAGAATTGCCAATGACATCAAACCAATGAAACAATGACTTGTTATATCGAAAGGAAAATTGTTAATACCACCATATTTACATAATATTCATATTCACAGTATACACCTACATACAATGCGACAGTCTGTTGTGCGCCGCCATTATTACGTAAATTGCGTAAAATTACGTCAATAATTTAACCCTTTAGCACCTGAACCGCCCGAA
>JZLH01S0605312.1:0-15690 GCA_001188425.1 Eucidaris tribuloides | reverse complement strand
TATTATTGCAACGTAAGGTGATCACTCTTTTCACGTTGTTATGAATCACATAGTCTTATTTTGAAGGATTTGACGAAGGACTACACAAACTTGAGGTAAAATTTAACTTTTTGCCATTTTTTTCAATAGTCTAACGTGCAGGCCTGTTAAGGCGCATTTATTTCACATATTTTTGTCTTGTCTAATTATTTCATGATGTTGCATATATTTCACATTTTCAACATGTTTTATTTTGTTTTTTTGCCATTTTTTTCGATAGTCTAACCTGCAGGCCTGTTAAGGTGCATTTATTTCACGTATTTTTGTTTTGTCTAATTATTTCATGATGTTGCATATATTTCACAATTTTAACATGTTTTATTTTGTTTTAATTAGACAAAATAAACATTTTATTGGTGGTTGAACAGCGACTATGTAGCAGCATAATTAACATTCCAACGGTGCACTCACAGCGTTTTATCCTTGCGAGTTGGCATGATTTTTGCACGATTCTCGGCGCATAACCCAGTCCCGTATGCTTTACTCTGTTTGCTTCAATTTTTTTTCCTGACACTATCACAAGTTTAGATTACAGCCCCTGGCTAACATTTACCAAAGTTAAAAAAATGTAAGCTACATAATCCTCCACGCTCCAAGTGTCTTTGATACGGTCTAAAAATGAAGCCCTGAAAAAATTGTATTTCAAAATAATTATTTAGTGCTTTAAAAAAGTGAAAATCGTAAGTGGACCAGATTCACCTGCCCATTTCCTCCCATAGACTTACCGTGTGTGGACCTAGGCTATTTTGTACTCACCCCGAGTACTAATTGTTTATTCACTCATATCTTGCCAGTGGCAGCATTAATTTCCAAACTTTTGTATTCTAGGGTGTTTACTTGTCCATTCAAACACTACTATGTAGCTCAGATAACAAAGTTTGACAATTTTTTGATTTGAAGCTCCACAATGTTAGCCTATTACTTTAAAATAAATATTTATGTACATTGTACAACATATCAGGTTGTAACTTAATGCATGTGTAGCATTAACATTTGTTGTAGTTATTTTGAGTAAAATAATGAACTGATGAGCTGATATTCCTTTCAGAAAATAAAATATAAGTAGTGACGTGACTGCAGGATTTTGACTGAAATTTTTCGCCATTACATTGTACATCTCCCGTACGCAAACGTCATGAATTAGGCAGCTGAAAATTGAAGTTTAAAATAAAATTGTTCTGGTCTTTAAAAAAATCAATAAGACTTGTGGAAAAAAATAAAATTTAATCATAGACGTAATTGGTTGACATTATCAGAAAAACTCAGATTTTCGTGTAAATTTGAAATATTTGCCTGTTTATGTCAAAATTTGGCGTTATCGCTCCCTCCCTTTCGATCGCCTTGAGCAGACGTTGGATGAGAGGGCTTGGGTAATCCTTTTGTGTCGTACGTGTGAGAGGACAATAAATGATTCTACGAGTGTGTTTCAGCTGAAAAAATATTTCTGGGTCATAATCTTAAAATTGCACTTAAAAATATCAATTAATTTTTTTCTAATTATTGCTGAAATAATTGCCTTCGCATACCTGCGATTGCGCGACTTCGGCTAAGCCATAAATTCAAAATTCGCGCCCTCAGCATTTGTTGTGCGCACAACCCGCACAATGGCCGCGGCCTACTGGTCGTCGCGCGTGAACGCGCTGTGCGGGTATGTGTATACTGCCAGTTTGGTACACCACCGTCTCTGCTGCAAAAGTCCAAATAAATCAATGTGCCCCCCCTCCCTATTTTTATCCCTTACTCACCTCCTAACAGGGGCAGTGATGCCCTGTTTTTCACTGCCCAGACCTTCTCCTTCTGTCCAGCCAAGCTTCTGTAACATCTGAAAACCTGCCAAAGAGAAGAACGTATTCACATGACAGTATTATTGATAAAGGACGAGCAGAAAGCTCACGACATTGACATGACTGGGAGAAGTAAAATATGTCTCAAGAACCAAATAAATTGAAGAAATACCAATGTGTACACCAGCTGGAAAGTATCTCCTTGCTGGAGGGATGGTTTTGAATGTAATTACTTGTGGAGAAACAAGTGAACAGTTTGATATCAAAACAGGTTAACTCCACTCTTCGTAACTTTGGAGAAAAATGCATTTTTTTCCTTGAGTTTGTACTTTCATGGAAAAAATAAAAGTAAAACCCAAAATATTTTGTACTTGCTCGTGGAATTTGGCTTCAAATTTCAAACTATCACAAGATAAGCGGGTGGTAGATGTGTAGATGTTAATAACTCAATTTTGGTGAACATGGAGTTAACCCATTTTGCAATCAAACTCTTAGTGTTCATTACCAGTAGTGAATTATTCTGGTGCTCTGATAGAAATTGATCCCATACAAAGCTGCACAACAAATTCACCTTTCACAAGGAGAACTTATGTTGATTGTTTAAAAAGTAATAAATATTTGACCATGAAGTTTACATAGCAGAACCCTTGAAGAATGTACTTGATTCTACAGTAGTACAATCCTAAAGTAATGACTTCTTCAAACCCTGCTATTTGACTTTAATTATTTATTTGCTTTGATCACTGATCTGTACGCCCATAATCATGTTTTGTTTGCCAATTTCCACAGTAATACAGTCTATTCTGTATTTATATCAATGCCTCCCACAGAACAGTGGGTGCTATTGTTCTCCCCATCCCCACCCCCAGCTAGTCAATTTCACGATATGGGATTCTTCAGGTACATAGACCCTCCCAGTATTTCTGTTTTTTCTGTAAACAATAATTCACTGTAAATTAATGTGGCATGGCGGGGTGTTAAACGTCATTATTATCCTTCAACGGCACTTTTCTCAATCAGCATCAAACATATGTATTTGGTCAACTGTTAATATTCACTAGAATGCAAATTCATCACAAGGGTGATCAAATCCATGTAATACCATAAGTCAAAAGAAGACAATCCCACTTGTTCCCATGTATAGCAGACATAAATTTTGGCTCTCCTGAACATTTCAAATTATGGTAAAAAACAACAAATTTAGGAGTTTTCAAGTCTGTGTATTAATCTCAAGTTTGTTACCTATATTATCAGCCTTGATTTTGAAGTCTTTGTATTCTGAGTAGTCCGGTGTGCGCCCTTCTTGTAAGGCATGCAACGTCTCCATAAACCTCTCTAGTTCTTCAGGGGGCAGGAAGTCGCCAATGAAATGTTTCCCACGATTGATGGACGTCAACAGCTCAGCTTTCTCTGTGAAATGACAAGTAGTAAATCACAATTGTTATCATCATCACCACCATCATTATCATCATCTTCTCCATTTTCACTGATGATACTGACATACTGTACATGAGAAATGTAATTCTGTCGATTTGAATTATTCAATAGTCAGTTCATGTTTTTTTAACAGTTCGTTTGTTTGTTTGTTTTATTTAGGATCCAATACAAAATCACATAAACATAACATTTTCAACACAAAATATTCAAAAAAAATCGAGAGCAGCCATTCTGTGTGTGTCACATGAGTCACACATGCTGTGTTTTACCAGTCACAAGCCACGGTATTGATGATTGCTTTGCGTGATCAGGAAAAGCAATCAGCTTCAATTATTTTCTCAGTATTGATCTATATCCTGGCTTGTGACTTGTGTGACATACAGCATGTGTGACTCGCGTGACATTTACACAGAATGGCTAAGGGGACTGACTTCCATCAAGTACACATATTAACATATTACAGAATTTCCATCACAAATTATTCAATACATCGAGGGGAATGACCTTCCACCAATACAAGTACACATCTTACACATCGTCCTGTGGTCAGGGGAGGCATGCCAGCACCCATCCCAGGCAGAAAGGCGCCAACAGCAAAAAACGCCTCCAAAATGAAAACCATTGGCTTACTTCACATGGTCATGGCAATGGTTCCCAAGTCAAAAACAATTCACCACCGGTGGCCCCCACCCAGAACACATGCCAGCAACCCCCTCTAGCCCCACAACACTATTGCAAATCAGAATTGAACATTGAATAGTTGAAAGGTACTGAATAAAAAAATTTTCATAAAAATTTTTCTTGCTATACATCATGACATAATTGGTGCCCTCAGTTGAACATCTTCACCCTTATTTTAGCTGATTTATAACAGGTGACGTCAATTGTCTGACCAACACCAGTTGGGTGTTATGTGTCAGGTGAGTCACAGGTTGGTATAGGTGCACGGTAGCATGTACACACACACACAAATGCACATGAGCACACCACACACACACACAAACACACACACACACACACACACACACACACACACACACACACACACACACACACACACACACACAAACTGTTTGGATACTAACTTCTGGTTTCCTCCATCTCCTTTGCTCTTGCTTTGTGTTCCCAGGTTCCACCTTCAGTATCCTCATCACTGTCATATTCATATTTCATCTTGGGATCCTTGCCTTTCTTCATCATCAGGTTTTCTGCTTCTCTCTTCTGAGCTTTGACCACCATGTCGTACAACATTTGCATCTGAGTTGGACAATAAATTCAGAAGATAATTTTGCATAATCTCAATGTTCTCAAGCAGTTCTATATATCCCACATTAAACACAAGCTTAGAACTTGTTGCATAGGCACCACATTTGCAACAAGAGCCCCACGGCCACGGGAAATGACGCTCACCTGAGCTCACACAAACTCTCTGCGGTTCCCCCATTTGGCCCTTGGAGCCCATAGGTACTAACGGAACCACATGAACAATCTGGAAAACTTTGCACCACTTGCCATACAGCGTGTCCCCCAAAAAATGTCCCTCTGATAGACTGCTAAATTAGATCCAAAACCAAGTTAACATCCTGAAGTCAATGTTCAGATTTACAAAGCCTATTTCATTTTCTAACTTTTGTGAAACTTTCATTGGTTTTGAATACACAGTCTATTATGTCACAGCAGTGCTTTCTAGCCCATTCCAAGTTTGCAGTGCTACATCAATGCATCAACCTGACTGAAATCAGGTAAAAGGACATGTAGGACAATAGAAATTTACAGGCTGGGCATTGAAGGACAGACCATAAGTGAATACACTCTGTAAACGCAAATATGACCAGTACAATTGAACTTTCATTAAAAACATAAATGTACTCGACTTTAGTTACTTAATAACAGACACAAGAACACAGTCATTCAGATGGAATAAGGTATGGTATGTCTGTGGTGTGCAGTTCTTTTTATCAAACTTGGAATGGGCTGGAAAGCACTGCTGTTACAAAAGAGTCTGTGTATTCATAACCAATGAGCGAGACTTGTGAAATTTTCACAAGACCTACAAAATTAAATGGCCTTTGTAAATATATAGACTTAATTGAGTATAAAACTTGATTTTAGTAATTACTCTGTGGCCTTTTAGAGGGACATTTCTCTGGGACACACTGTACAGATGATTTTGCTCAGTCTGGATAAAATCTGAACATCTGTTTTTATAAAGCTGATAGTGTGATTTTCTTTGTGCTCCACATGTTATTCCACTCTGGGTTCTAATGGGACCACCCTGTGATCTGTCATAAACATCTTTCAGGGCATCAACACACAATATAATTTGGTTGTACTACTTCCAAAGTAGGACAAAAATATCTTAGATATACACAGTTTAGGCCTCTGGGGGCCCTGCCCCCTGGTTCCTAGTTGAGACAGGTGATGAAACTTCAATCAACTTCATTCAAATTCATTCCAGCCAAAAATCCAATCTAACCAACCTGTCAGCCAACTAAGAGATCATTACAGGACCACCCCAGGCATTCTCATGAGGAACAATATTTTTTTACCTATAAAAGTAGCGATACACAATGTGACATTGCTAAACAACTTCTGGATCTAGAGAAGAACATGTTAAAAATTTACCTAGTTTTGAGGAATGGTCACAACGGACAATGGACAAAAAGTGCATCGCAAGAGCTCATTTGAGCCTTTGACTCAGGAGCTAAAAAGCTAAACAACCAAAGACTAAGCATAACATAAACTATCCATATGTCTAGTCTCACCTCTTGCTGTTCCTTCAGCTGCTTTTGCTGATCCTCGCTGAGTTCCGACGTCCCAATCATCCCCACAGGGTTGACAGGTTTCAGCAGAGCAGCGGCCCCAGCAACGGCCCCCGCTGCAGCCCCAGCTGTAGCCCCAGCAACAGCACCAGCAGCATGTGGGGGTTGGTCCTGGGCCTGGACTTGGATTTTGGCAGGCGGGGCATCATCTGGACCAGTACCCCATCGACTCCTCTTCTTCTTCCCGGCACCCGAGGCTGATGCTGCTGCAAGCGATGCTGCCACTTGAGCTGCAGCGGCAGCTGATGCTGCAACAGATGCTGCCACTGAAGAGGACGCTGTGGATGCCAAGGATGGCTGGTCTAATGGAGATATACAATATCATATTATACATACAAGCTCCTATTTCAAATGAACAAAACCTCAAATTTATTGTTTTTCTCTCTCTTATTTGTTTAACACTATCTCTAAGCCCCACAAAACAGCATTTTTCACGATGACTTAGCAACAACAACAAAAGTCACACACCTAAATTTCACGAGTGTTTTCTTTCAAATCTCCCGCATATTTTGAGACCTTACTTTCTATACTGAACTTTCCTATTGTTAGGAATGTTGTTTCAAGAAATCTGTTTTCCCTTTTTTTCCTCAGACTGTATTATTTGTGATATGCTAATCAAAATGCGAAAATTCAGAATTTCAAGACACTTACCTTGTTGAATTTTGCCTGATGCTTTGGAGGCCAAGCGAAAGACTGCGAGTTTGGTCTTGTAGTACCCATGGACTGGACTGCTCTTATCATATAAGAATCTATAAGTAAAGAGTACTACAGTGTTACAGATCAATAACCAATGTGAGTGCAACAAGAGGAAAATGTGACAACTGGTTCCATAGTCTTTCCCATTCATCAAGACATAAAATACTCGCTGATCTTGCAGCCAAAATTATTATTTAAAAATTAAAATAGTGTCCAAAAAGGGCAGATGTGCATGGTAGTGCAAGCATTGTCAATTCAAACTGGAAGGGTGTCACAGGCACACATAACACGTACCCATGATTAATTTTTATGACTTCTGTGAATGTTGGAGATTTTGTATGTTTGTTTTGTTTTTCTATAACTTTCCATAAGAATTTACTTTTCCATGGCTTTCAATGTTTTTTCCAAGATTGTGGGAACGCAGATCTACTGGTTCCACCATTAAAGCCCGATAGACAAGGGTCGGATAGACTGAGGTCCCAATAGACCAAGGGTCTGGCAGACCGATTGCAGCAGCTATAGTTTGTTTAAACTACTGCTAGGGTTGTTTCAATTGTGCAGGTTGAATTAAAATGATGAGATGCTCATGCTTTCAAGCCTAGGTTACTGCTTGTCCAATGGTACCATACAAATCATCAAATGCTAGATGTTTCAGACCCTCAGGCTATCTCACCCTGAGTCTATCTGACCCTCTGTTCATCGAACCCTTGGTACAGGGATCAGGTAGTAGTAGTAGTAATCCAGGTTTTACAGAAATTTCACAGAAATTGCCCTTGCCCCCTCCCTCCACTTACTCTATTCGGTGCATCCTCCTCCTTTAATCCAACCCTCCTACTCTCCTCCTTTAATCCAACCCTCCTACTCTCCTCCACCACTTGCTTCTTCCATGTCTTCTTCGGTAGCCCCATTTCCCTCTGACCAGCCACCTCAAACTCAAGCGCCCTTCTCAAAACATGATCAACATCCCTCCTCAACACATGTCCATACCAACGTACTCCATTTGCCTTCGCCATCTGATCCACTGTTTCTTCCAAATCCAACATCTGCATCAAATCCTCAGTTAGGGTTGGCAAAGTAGTTTTTTTTTTTCGGGGGGGGGGGAAGAGGTGATTTAAAGGCACTGTATAACAATGTTTCCACTTTAAAAAATCTGAGCTACATGATTCCCCATGCTACTAGTGTCTTTGATAGTCTAAAAATGAAGCCCTGAAAAAATTGCAATGTAAAACAATCACTAAGTGCTTTAAAAAAGTGAAAATCATTGAGAGACCATTCCAGCTTTATCAATCCATAGACTGCTGTGTTGAAGATAATTTGAACCTATATAACGGCCCGATATAAGAAACAATTAATGCTGGCACCAATTCCTGCGTAATCTTCACCAACTGTGACTCATATAGTAAGTGACGACGCCCAGTATATAGCTTGCGTCAACAACTTTGAGTATCTATAGTGGCTTGTTTCTCAATTTCTTGTACTCATTTGCCCAGAAACCTCACTGTTTTAAGAAATATTTCACGACCATCATGATGCAAAAAGGAGTATCTCGATCAATCATTTTAAACAACTGGTGTCTTGCCACAATGTTAATCAACTAATTGTTTAACAATACTTCAAAAATCAAATCTATTATTTCTCACAAAAACATTTTAAAGATGAAATTTACTCACTTTGAACACTATGGTTGTTGATCCAATCTATTCCGGTTTGTTTAACCCCGAGTCCCGGCATTTACTCGCACCGTTAGACTATATTTATACCCTTGGCGAGCCCAAATAAATTCAGAAGGCCCTAATTTAGGAGCGTTTAGCGGTATGACCATCTCCCCTGCCGGTTTTTCCAAAGGAATCGGCGCCGAATTGCGGAATTTGCAACCGCCGCCATTAGGCATGGATGTAAAACACTACAAACTGTGTGTTAAAATTTTCCAAAAAATTGATTTTTTATATTTTTTAAAGTAATTAATTATGCAACATAATTATAAAATTATGTTTTGCAGCTATAAAACTCGCTTGAACATAGCTAACTAGAAATGCTAATTTTTTGTCGTGAACAAATGTTCATTTTGAACATTTCTAACAATTATCTACCAATAAATTGCCGGAATCAGAACTTAAATTTCTTATGTATTTTATTGTTTTGAGAATTTCTTATGTATTTCATTGTTTTGTCGGCACTTTTGTTTTTATTGTTTGTTTTCCGGATGAACTTTTTTCGGGAACTTTGCGAATATAAACCAGCATAATTAATCCATTTCAACCAGTAAAAGTAAATAATCACTACATTTATGATTTTGGCTGAAAACACTTTGCATTGATTTTGTACATGAAATCACGTTTTGAGCAATTTGGGGCGTGACATGCATGTATAAAAAGTCGGCACAGCACCATAACGCGTATGTCCGATTTTTCAAGAAAATTGTCTCAAAGATGCGCAAAGCTTAAAGTAAAAAAGTCAGCAAGCGCGTCCGCGGGTCCAAAATTTGTGCGACGGAGAAGTGCGAAACTTTTGTCGGGGGGGGGGGAGGGGGGTCCAATTCCCCGCCCAGTCAACATAGGGATTAAATCACTGTCACTTGTTTAGAAACAAAAAAATAATTTACAATAAATCAGAGATTTAAATCCACTCACCTGACAGGTGATTGCCCTATTCTACTCACCTGTACCTAGGATGCTTGGTAGTCTCCTTCAGGCATGACCTCCTAGCACGCCTCCCACCGTCGGCCACTCTGCTTGGCTACCCTGGTCACCACCTTTTTCAGGTCAAGCGTCCTCTGGGCGAGAGACTTAAACATGCGGCCTACTGAGTATCTGGTTCTGGGGGATGAGGGGAGGACGACTCCCCCTCTTTTGGGACCCTTTGTCTAACTAAGGTACATATACGAGGGCCGGCTTTGTGTGGAAACGTTTTTGAGGAGAAGAGGGCAAGGGGTGCGGGAATGAAGGCAGGGAACAATTCAACTGAAGGTTATGCTACACTGTCTATTTATGATGTAACAGTTGCAATGTATTGTACATGGAAATTGAACTCGATTCAGGATTTTGGACTAAATGTTACATTTGCTACTTGAAACTTTTTCTTATAGTTATTTGGGTATGGGCATTCATATGTGTTCACATAGTATAACAAAATTAATAATTATATATTATACACAAAAATAGAATTAGATTTTATATTGCCTACTTGATTTACATGTGGTATGACACAACATTTTCTGATCAATGTTTTAAAGATTATTTCAGGAAATAGAAACAGGATTATCCCTATACACATATGGAAACTGAACTGGATTCAATAATTCCAATCAGCCAACCATACAATTTCATATGACAATTAAGAATTTATTAAGATATTTACACAAATAGTTTTAGGAGGTTTTTAGCACTGCATAAACACACAAAAACACACAATTAAACATTTTGAAGCTGCCAGCCATTTTGCCTAGTTGACATGAATAAGTTATAATCAACCACAACAAACAATTTTATATTACAGTGTAAAAACAGTGAAAGTATTACCATACAAAATATTACAGGGCAAATTATTGATAACCATATTATTCTAAGGATTCCTTCACCATATATCTTTGTGTCTAAATGGCATGTCTTTGGCGTGAAAAATCGATCATCGATTGATATGTGCCGTTAAAACCAACAACAACAACAAGGCAAATAGCACAGGTCTCATGCATACACTCCCACTGTATATTTGGAGTAGATACATACATATTGTTTTAGAGGTAATAAATAATTTACTAAAAATGGTATGCTTTGGAATAAAAAATTGAGTGCACATTAATGTCAAAGTGTCATATGAATTTTGTTAAGAAATAGACTTAAAACAGCATCAAGGAAATATTTATACACAATGGAGTGTTTACCTACACTGAACATTTTAGGACAATTTCTGCCACATTGTAGGAGCTATTTATTTTTCACATCATTTCGTTTTTTGGTTGTTGTTGTTGTTGTTTGTTTTTTTGTTTTTTTGAGGGGGGGACACATTCTGGTATCAATATGAACATTTGAGGATGAGCAACTTACCAACTGATGAAGGGCTTTCTTCCTCTTCCTCATCCGAACTAGAGTCTGCAAACACGCTGGCGATCTGCATTTGGCGGGATTGCCGCATTTTAGCTCTAACAGCCGATGTGCTAGGCCTCCTGGGAACTTTGGGGAGGGCAGGAAGTTGGACATCAGTGGACGGAAATGGGATGGCTGTGAATATGAAAAGATAAATATTGATAGAAAATATTATGCATGAAAACTATTAAGAAAACAATATAAACAATGTCAAATATTTCTAGCATTGACATACCATCCCTCCACCCATTTCTATCAAGTTGACCTGCTTGTGATGTACTGTATATCACACAGTAGCCAGTAGGTCTAACACCTCACTATGCCAGAGAACTCGCAACACATAATCAAATAGACAAAGGATCTGTGTGGTGGCCCTTATCTACTTTACACCTACAGTTTCTATGGCACTGTATACATATTGTAACTGGCTGAAAGAAAGAGGTCCATTGGCATCAACAAGCTAATATTGATGTTAAAAATCACCTTTCTTATCACAATCATGCTTTTGAAATAAATGCTTGTATATCAATAAATCATTTTGAATTCTATGCCCACCCATTTCTGACCATTTCCCAATCTCCTTACTAGAATTTAGAATGTAGGGTAATATGTTTCAGCATCCATGAGAAACACCAAAATTATCTGAACCTTAAAAAAAAATGAAATGTTTTTGGTATGTATGGTTGCATCTACACTAGACTAAGGTTTAGCACATTTAAACATTTTTAAATTCCCTGACCTTTCCAAAACTCTCCAGAGCAGAAATCTGTAAATTTCTCAAGATAATGTTACAGTTTTATAGCATGTTAAAAAACATCATTTGGCAATACAGAGTAAGCTCGCAGAATCAGGGTTCCTTTAAAAATATCCAGATAATGAATTTTCCCTCTGACTTTTTCCATATAAAAATAAATGAATCCACCTGACTTTCCTGATCTTTTTTGGAAAAAAATATTTTCAAATTCCTAAACATTTCCTGGCTTTTTCAGAAAAGAAAGTATGTTCAAATTTCCTGACCTGATTAATGAACGCCTGTTTAGTGTTTAGTTTGAACCTTTAAAGGTATTGGCTAACATTTTAGCCACAGTTAAATAAAATCTGAGCTACATGTTTCCCCATGCTACCAGTGTCTTTGATGAGGACTAAAAATGAAGCGCCTGAATAAATGTATTTCGACAATGATTATATAGTGACTTTTAAAAAAGTAAAAAATCGTATAAGTTGACGACAGATTACACTTGCGCCATTTCCTCCATAGACTTACTGTGTGTACACCTAGGCCTAATCTAAAATCGCCCAGTTTTAATTTGTTTATTATTGCATTAACATGTGCATTGGCAGTGTAACTTTCCAAACTTTTGTATTCTAGGGTGTTTTATTTGTCCATTTGAACACTACTATAGTAGGCTCAAGATAATCAAAGTTTGACAAATTTTTTTAAATTGGAGCTCCCAGCAATGTTATCTCCTAATTCCTTTAAGATACAACATACGATTCTTACACCTAACAACCTGCGCCTGCAGTTTGATACTGCAGCTGTAGATGATGCAGCAGCATCACTAATGTACTCTGGAAACTGTGCTGATTGGGATGGATTTTCTTAGTGAGTGATGTGGGTTGAGGCACACTTGTGCTGTTCTGGTTTTATCTTGTTGTTGCTCTGTTCTGTTGCCTGCTGCATTTTGAGAAACTTGCTGATGAAACAACCATCCGTTTGAGATTGTTTTGAAGCGAGCTGTGTTTTTTTGCAGGTTTGGTGGTACTTGTTGCTGGCGTGGAAGGAGATGGTTTCTGTAGGGTTGCTTATAATGTTGCTGCAAAATCAAGTCACAACCAAATAAGATTATTTAAAGTATACATAGAAGGAAAATTATTAAGTTTTACCAAGTCATTTTTACTCAGGGTATTTTGTCCCCCCATGACAAAAGGCTAACTGAACTTTGTTGGCCTGATATTGAGCAAAGTATTTCGTTCAACATCGTAAAGCGATATTCAGTTGTCCTTTAACAAGCGGAAATTATGAAACAAAGGGAACTTCTAATTAAACCAGTTTTTTTGTTCTGATGTTTAACTATGTTACTGAAGTCCCTCTACACTATAATAGACTCACTATATTAACTCAGTTTTGAAAAATATTTCAGTTATGCCTTTTGTCGTATGGGGGGGGGGCAGAATTGCCTAGTTCCAACTCCTCTTCATCTAGATGTAAAAGTGTAATATAAATCAAATTACTGTTCATAAAATAATTTTGTTTTATAGGCAATTTACTCAAATGTTGCTTAAGTGGCCAAATTGTGCAAGCCGCACATCGGAATGACGTAACTCACAATTTGATGGTGCTGGTGGTGATGTAGCAGTGCTAGGGGTCCCATCAGTTGGCTTTCGTGGTGGTGCTGGCAGCTTGAGCAGCCTCTCTCCTCTTCTTGGCCATCTTCCTCTCAATCTCCTGCTTCTTCTGCTGCAGCATCCGCTCCTGCTCATTCAGGCTACTCATCTTGTCCTGAAAGTTGGACTTGGCGGAGGCCTTGTCCGTCCCATAGTACGGGAACGACATCGTTGCAGGATGACTTTCGGGCGACAGCTATGATTTGATTGATTTCTATTTTGAGAGAGAAAATGAGAGAGAGGAGGTAACAAAATTGTAAATTGTAATGGTAAAAGAAAAAGATATAAGATGTAAAAGATCAGAAGACATTATTGGAGGTGTGTGGCCATTCCCATGGTGCCTGTACTTGCTCATATCCAGAGCAAAACAATGGTTCAATACATTATCGTAGTTACAAGCATATCTGGTCTTAGACCGAAAGCTTCAGCCTGTGAACAAGCTCATTGTCAAATACCAAATATTATCAGATGATTTTGATTGATATTCATGTACAGGTAGGTAGCTAATATCTTCAGTGTAGAGAGGAGATACTAGCTACCTCTAAAATGACAGGAATTTTTGGTTGACAGCGGAACATCAGAATTGCTGAAACGTCACAAAACGTCACCAAAATCCTGCTCTCTGATAGTGAAGTGCAAAAAAACCCATCTGCATCTTAAACTCATAAGCTGTCCCAATTATGCAAATTATGCATGATTGATATGCATGAGAGCATAGTTAGTTTCACCATTAACTTAACCTGTTTTATTGTTTTACATCTTTAGGAAAATGACTGAAAAGTGCTTTGTAACACAACTAAATGAGATACCAAGATAGCACAGTGTATATGCATGTTGGCAAGATTCACCAATCTGCAGGCAGAAAAATCAAATCACTTTGTTAATTCAATATGCACTAATTTACATAGAACCTCTAACTTTAGATCTATACTGTATACACAAAATCATTAAAAGAAAAGATGTCCTGTTGATTGATCTTCAAAATGAGGGGTCACACTAATGTAAAAATCATGTGGCATCGCTACTGAAAACAATATTTCACTCAGTATAATTTTTGTAAAAGACTGAATTTCAATGCAATTTTGCGTAAAAAAGGCAATTCAGTCAGTCGGCAGTGTGTATGCAAATGAGGCATAATGAGGCACCGAATGCAGCACACAAGACTTCTCTATGCGCTTTGCATACTTAATGAGCTGAGACACTTCTTTTTGAAATTACAATAATTCATGATCACAGTGGTGTATATAAAGAAATTTAAATGAAAACATAGCAGACACTTCAAAGTTTATGCCTATATGTGTTTCATTTAATTTGATCACTGGTAAGATTATAAAACTTGAGGTCAAAAAGATGATAAAAAATGAATTTTTCTTTTCTGTTTATCAAACTCAAATAAAAGCTAAATCTGGTTGCATCTCCCTTATTTTTACATCATTGTAAAGACCAACTATTCGACTTTCTTTCTATCACATTCGTTTTGCTATTTATGTTTTATACTAGTTAGGATCCAGCAAAATATCAGAAGATGCAAAATATGACCATGGATTTCTGCAATCCTGGTATGTGATTGGCTGACTCCACACCAGTGGCGGGTAATTCAAAACAAGACCACCCGCTGTGATGACCTTTATGTAAACCTCTTGCCCATGGTATGCAGTGAAGGCATGTTTTCTATTCTCTCTGGCCAATCACAGTTTAGTAGGAAACCACAGCATCCAATGAAATGCTCTCTAATATTTTACTGAGTGGCATTTATGTACTCATGTTGTACTTTGCTGGATCCTGACCGGTATAAAACATAAATAGCAAAACAAATAGCATACAAAGAAAGATGAATTGTTGCTATTTACAGTGATGTAAAAATTAGTGAGATGCAAGAATACTTAACTAGACTTTTAACTGTTCAAAAATTCATTAGAAATTCAATTTTAACATCAAATTTGAACCTTCATTTACACATTTGAAAACAATACAAATGTCAAATTAAAAGATATTGCTGAAAAGCTTGAAATATCTCCAGTGATGTATCATACTAAACTATTAGAATTGACTTTTAATCTAAGTTTATTTGGAGTTAAATGATATGTCCCAGTTCATTATATATGCACAGCGCGTTCACCCATGAATACGCCCTGCACAAAAGGAAGGGATTTTTGATGCACTGCTGACTGACTGAATTGTGTATGGATTGGAGGACTGGAGGCTGATACTGATGCTGTTGATGCCGAGACGGAAATTGGGGGCCGTGCTACCCATACAAGTAAGGGTGCATAGTGCAATAGATGCTATATTACCTCTTACACCTGTCTGTATTCTTCTCTTGTTAAATGTTCATTCATATGTGAAGGTAAAGATGAAAAGTTTCCAAAATAAATGGCAAAAATCTGGCACCTAAAAATTTTAGAATGTTTTCATTATTTAAAGAACCTAACGTTAAACTGTTTT
>JZLH01S0605298.1:13751-37424 GCA_001188425.1 Eucidaris tribuloides | reverse complement strand
GCCGAGAGAGTGTTCCTTGAGTCTCGTACGCGATTGTTCGCTGATGCCGCTCTACGTACTAGCTTGGGGGCATCAGCGAACAATCATGTACGAGACTCAAGGAACACTTTCTCTGCGATTTTTTCGCGGTTTTAACTATTTTGACGACAAAATAAGGGTGGAATCAGGATTGGCATGACCGAGGTGGGTAGTAGGAGTGATTTTTCACTCTCGTAAGTGTTAGGAATGGTGTAAAATCGGATATTTTCCGTCCGTTTGGGAGTCGACAGATTCTGTGGAGTCTGAGGTAGAAAGACCAGTGTGTACAAAACGCTACAGCATTCGGACTCTGTAGGGCGCGTATCCCCGTAGATACATGTAAAATACCTGTCAAGATCAGCTGAGAAGTACTGAAAAATGACCACGGACGCCATACAGAGGTTGAAGCCTTCGGTCTATTTTTCCAAACTGACCTGTCACTGATATAGTGTCAACTGGTCATGTTGTTGATATCACCCGTAGAACTATGGGGTAGTACAGAGCAAAAGATGCTGTATTACCCCATAGCTCAGCAATCATTGCGGGATCGTCCCTCATCACAATGCGGGACACCCTCGCTGGTCATCCACAGCGCACAGCAGAAATCGCACCTGCACCAATGGCAATGCTTGAACTGTACTAGCGCACACGGGCACGTGCGCTCGTCAACCAAGCAAAAGTCACACAAAATTGTCCAAGATTTCACGGACAGGTGAATGACTATCAGTAAGTCGACTTTGCAGCAAATAAAGACAATTCACACTTTAAATTAAAAAGGACATTTTACATTGAAAAGTAAGAAAATAAGGCTTTTGTGCGATACATAAATTTTCCATTCCACAACACGTCTTGCAGTAAACAGCAGGAAAAACAACCACCACCCCGAGCAATCATAAAAGGCACGTCAATGGATCGCTTCCAAGTGTGCTGCGCATGTGGTCCTGAGCAGAGCTGTTCAGACCACATATGCCCAACACTGGAAAAAAACAAAGCAAAATTTGTACTGTGTGGAGTGAATGACCCATCCCATAAATATGTGTAGTTTTCAGAATTTTGTTTAAGACACTAGGCAGAAACTTTGGAAGTATAGAGTTATTCCCATGTGCATCTGGATTTGGTCTTGAAAAACAAAGTTCTAGTTCAAACTTCACCCTATTTTGTCAAATGTTCAGCTGAGACTAAGTCAGGAGATATATCACCTTCCATGGGTGACCGGTTCTCCTCCACAGTCTGAATTCTTACCTGCTTGCACTGCGTTGAGGCTTTGCATAGGGCAAGGCTATGCCTGATAATATGACTCAAGATTATGAGCTAAGAGGGGGTTGATTTATTGTCAGACTCCATGTCAATGCATGCTTGAGATTCTTCCATAGTGAAGACTGGTGCCTTTACAATTGCTCCATTAGACCACTGTGTGATGTAACTTGCAAGACATGGATCTTATTGATGGAAATTAATGAGTAAGCTCTAGCACAAGATCCTTAATTTATTACTTTTCAACAATGTAAAACATCCTTTGAATAGTCTTCATTTGCAGCAGAGTTAACTTATATACAAATACATACACTGTCTGACAAATCTCAATGGCTACCTTAGCAAGATTTGTGCTTGGTTGATGAGCGCGCATGCTCATGCGTGCTAATTCAAGTGTCGATATCAATGGAGCGTGGGGTAGGATTTCTGGTGTGCGCTGTGGATGACCAGCAAGTAACAAAGTAACAGTTCTATTAACATTAACCTGTTCACCTGCAAGATATCTTGTCATCTGCTAGACAGGTTTGAATTTGCTTTAACACAAATTTGTTATTCAACTCGCGACGAGATTTCTTGTGTCTAGTCTTCAATGGACTAACAATGAATTATAACCTTCACAATTTTCACATTGTTTTTGTTCTTCAGCATGCGTGTCAGCAGCAGATGGTGAGGAGGGAGATGCAACAGTGGAGGATGACGTGGGAAAGAGTCGAGATGGCTCACGGACAGACGATGAGGTTGTTGAAAGGTAACAAACCAGTGAATCATGAACTGGTTACATCTTTGGGGGTAGGAAAGGGCACTAGAAGAAAGTTTATAAATTAAACTTGTGCACGTCAATACTGGTATGCTGAACTTGTTTAAAAAAACATATATATTTCATATTTCTCCAAATAAGTATTCCAAGATACATTAATCTAGACTTGTACCCATCCACATCAGAAAATTTTTCCAGCATGCATGCTAGTTATCAATGTTTGTTGCCAAGGATATAATCTTTAAATGACATAGATAAAGCTCCGAATTGTAGCTTATGCCATTTACACGTAAGTATAAATAAATTTTATCAGATTAGCAGTTGTTTATAAAAGTGATTTAGCATTTTACTTTTTTTTCCATCTTTCCAAATAGTGTTATTATTATCTAAGTTTTCCACTTTTATGTTTTCAGGGAAGAGGAGGCTATTAAATTGGATGGACTAAATGTGGCACAAATGAAAGAATTACGAGACACCGCTGAGAAGCACATTTTCCAAGCAGAGGTCAACCGCATGATGAAACTGATCATTAACTCACTGTACAGAAACAAGGAGGTGTGTGGATTTTTCAGATTCTTTGGATAGTATCTCTAAGTTACCAGAGTAGTATACCAAATATTTTAAAAACTATGTTAAGTATGTTGACCAGGTGTGGCTCATTTACATTCTGAAATACGTTTAAAATAAGTGATGCAGGTGCTGATCAACATGACAATACTGTAACTTGGCCTTGCTGGTACAAGTCATTGTCATGTTGATTAGAAGCTTATGAGCACAATTAGAAATGTTGTTAGTGTTACAGCAATTAAGATTTAGATATAATCTGAAAAAATCTGAAATTGAATTTAATTATGATTCTACCAAGTATAGCCTAATATGAGAAATCATGTCGCCTCCCTGTGTTCATTTTCATGCAACTCACTTTCAGTTACCCACCCCATGTTGGATGAGTTGATAATTTGAGCACTAGTGAGAGGGGACATCGAATACATGATGAGGGTAGAAGCCTCATTTTCACAACTAGAAAAGCTTTTGTGGCTTCAAATGTGTGTCATTCCATTCGGATGCTGGTTGCAACCCGTGCAATATAATGAATAAATTAGGTGGTACAAAAGTAGAATTGACCCCAACCCTGTTGTGAACATTTAATTTGGGCAGAGAACTTGCGTAGTATTCTATGACATGCATATTTCCACATTCTATCTTAAAATAAAGGCCACCAAACATCATAGATTTTAAACTTTTATAAGGACTTAATATTTGTCGTAGAATCTTGTCATTGCAAAATAAAACAAATATAAGAACCATAAATACATTCCTCTTGCCTACTGCTAACAGAAATAGCTATAAAGCTGCTGTGGCCATCATCTACAATTTTATTACATTATGAATGTATAAAAAAAAATAGTATCAAATTAATATATTCATGAAGAACCTGTTTCTCTTCTGAACAATATGTCTAAAGGATACATGTCAAAAGTAGTTTGCAAGTTGTGGATTTGTTTTGTAACTTCTTGATTACAGATTTTCCTGCGAGAGTTGATTTCCAATGCCTCCGATGCCTTGGACAAGATCAGGTTAACATCACTGACAGATAAATCAGCCCTAGATGCCACTGAAGAGATGTCAATCAAGATCAAAGTGAGTATTTGTCAAAACTCTGTAATTTGTTGTCTCCAAGATTCTGTAATTCCGTTCAAATTGCTTATTTGTGGCCCATTGCAGGGAAAAATTAAAATTTTATTTTCTGTGGCTACTTTTCCCATTGCAGTGCATTCTAGATACTCATGTATTGAACCCTATGGCAATTTATGAGGGCTCTTTTGCAAATTTTGGGTGCCCTTTTGCCATTTCGGGGGCAAAATCACCCCGTGCACCCGTGTATTTTTTCCTAATTGGAACACTGACAGTGATGGTATTTTTTCGGTATTTAAGTCACTCAAAAATTGTATGTTTTTCTATGCCGTTTTTGTACAATGTGTGATTTGTTTATAAAATGGTGAACTTTGGTATACTTTTGCATTATTATAGCCTAATTGAGAATAACTAATATTTTTTGTAGAACTGTGATATAAAGCTGAAGGTTTCCTCTCAGTTCTGTTCAAAAATAAAAACAATCTGTGGTGATATTACACATTAACAGTAGGCCTTGACATATGTGCTTGCTCTTCCATATTTGATGAAATATTATTTTCATTCATTGATTTGATTATTTTTTTTTTCTAGGCTGACAAAGACAGTCACATGCTTCACATCACAGACACCGGTGTTGTGAATGACCTCATCAACAACCTGGGTACCATTGCCAAGTCAGGAACCAGTGAATTCTTTGAGAAACTCTCGGTAAGTGGTAGTTAAATTGAACTTGATTAAAGGTTAATGGCATGTGAAATACCTCTTTAACCAAATGAGTTGAAACATATACCAACTATACACCAGCTGGAGTGGATCCCCAGCTTGAAGGATTAGTCTTTAATTTCTTTTTTACTTAAGAAGAATCAAGCATGAATAACCGAATATTTTATTTCACTCAGGGACTTAGATAAATGATCCCATAGAAAGCTATACAACAGATTTGCCTACCACAAGGGAAATTGACATTAGTTCTTTTAGAATGAGGAAAGTGTGACTACAAGATTGTCACAGCAGAATCCTGTGTACAGTTTACGTGATACTACAACAATTTCAACCCTAGTTGAGGACTACCCCCAATCATGCTATTTACCTTTAAGACCTTTGCACCACCATTCGCATACAGCAGGGTTCCACACTAACTGTTTTGCCTACTTGCCCGTTGGGCAAGTGAAATTATCACTTTCAGATTTTTACTTGCCCGAATGAAAGATTTACTTGCCCGATAAACAATAAAGAAAAACATTAAAAATGATTTTTCACCAAATGTAAACCGTCAGGCTTTTTATAGCATTGGAAATTTATTATTTTAATTCTGGGAGTTGCAATAGGTGTGATTTATGAAGTTGAGTCGTAAAATTAAATGCAATGAATGAAATGATGTTGAAATAGACCTGTACACAAAATTTTAGACATATTTTTGTTGTTCATGGACATATTTTGCTCATTTCATGATCAAAATTTTACTTGCCCAATCTGGCAAGTGAAATTTAATATTTTGAGTTTTAACTTGCCCCACATGAAATTTTACTTGCCCTGGGCAAGCGGGCAAGTGCTAGCTAGTGTCGAGCCCTGCATACAGTCAAGTGATATGTCCTGGTGTATTTCTTTTGCTAGAAATCACAGTGAGAATGGAAGAAACCATTTAGAAGAGTTGGCAGGCTGTAAGAAGAGGTGCATGAAAGAAACTAACAAATTGATAAAGTTAACCATCCCCAATTCCAAGCGGGTATACCAATGTTTGATCCTATGCTGGAAGTGGAAGATATTATTTCGATTAGAGCCGGTAGTGGGAGGGACTGGAAAGGAGGTGTAAAAGGTCAGGTAGAATTAGTTAAGTAGTGTTTTAATACCAACAGATTTCACTCGAACGAAAATATTTATCTTGTACATCAGTGTGATCTGAGAACAGGTTCTGTTAGTCAGCTTCATCAATTGACCATTAATATCAGGAAAAAAGAAAAAAAATCTTTGGAACACAACTTGTGCTTTGTATACTAGTGAAAGATTCTGGTATCAATTATTTCAACAGGTTACTACACTCTATTACCAGCAATGATATAACAATAAGGAATAAGGCCCAAGTTAAGATTAAACTTTGAAAGATGGCATGATAGTTGCAGTCATGTGATAGCTATTTCTCAGGGTTGGCTTATTTCTCACCCAATCGTCTTGGAAATATAAATTTCTCCCACTGACTTTGTTCACGAAAAGGCAGTTTTATATCAGACGGTGTCCGGGAAATATGACAAAAAGTGGGAAATATGCCAACCTTCTTGCTGTTCAATATTTCTTGCAAACTTTACAATAATATCACCATTACCTTTGATGAAGTACCCAAGTTTATTTTTAACAAGTACGTATGATGTGATATATAAATGACTTGTACAAGACAGAGGATTAGTTTTATGCTACTGCTGCTTAAAAATTTTAAACTTGTCAGTAGTGTATAGCTGAAACAGAAACATTTGATATAAAGTTATGCCAAGAGAACAATTATGACACTAAATTTCAACTACACCCTGACTTATTGGGGCTCACACCTGAATTTCCACAGGAAATGGATTCGTCAGAAGCCAACGATCTGATTGGTCAGTTTGGTGTCGGATTCTACTCCTCCTTCTTGGTATCCGAACGTGTCATCGTCACGTCTAAACACAACGAGGACGAACAGTACATCTGGGAGTCCGACTCTGCAGAGTTTACCGTCAACAAGGACCCTCGTGGCAACACCCTGAAACGTGGAACTACCATCAGGTATGGACAAGTGAATTTCTTTTGTGATTCTTAACCTGTAGAAGACGGTTTCATTTTGTTTGAATGTGTATTTCCCATAGACCTCCAGACGAGATATCTTGTTTCTAGTCTTCAGTGGGTTAACAATTTGTGTGCAGATGGTGGACTGGTTCACCCATGTATGGCCTCAACGGGGTACTAATGGCGCATTGGTTCTCTGAGAAAACCCACTTGATATATTTTCTTGAAATGAAGTAACATTGAATCAACTAAATGGTATGAAACTACAAAACAATCTACTTTCTAGTTATAATGCCTGGATTTTGGCCCAGCTATGAAAGTGTTTAAGACATTGTTTATCATTTTGGACACTTAATTAAAGAAAAAATGTATAGATTTAAATAAATGGTGAAACGTTGGATAAATGCACAGCCAAGAATACAAATGCTTTGAGGATTATACTAGTGCTCCTAAAACAATTCATGAATAAATATCACATGGACAATTAACATTCACCAGATGCTGTATTCAACACTACAGTCTATATAAAGCAAATGTGTATGGTAAGCCCGGTCACTCATAGATTTTCACTTTTTTAAAGTACTTACTGATGGTTTGGAAGAGCAAATTTTTCAGAGCTTCATTTTTACATCATACTACGAAGTTAGAAACATTGATACCACATGGAGCCATGCAGCTCAGATATCACAAATCAGAAATATTGTTTAATAATCAATTCCTGTATACATCTTGATTTGATGGTGATGGCATTTCTTCTGTGCACAATACTATGACCAACAGCATTACTTTTTTTTGACTTGGCATTCAAGCCCATGTTTTAAAAGTGTGCCACAAATGAAATCAATAGAAATATGAAAATATTTTCATTGCCTCTGAAGATTAAATGTAGGATAAAGAAAGAAATATAATAAGTTAATGATTTGTTTTTCACCAAAAATTATCTGTTTATGCACACTTGTGGTTCTGATGTGATGCATAAGTATCAATTGTCAAGCATAATTATACTCCAGACCAATGAGATAGTAGAAATTTGCTGTGGAAGAAAAGTTTTAGGAACATCTGTATGAATGATATGTTCAGCATTTGAATAGGTCTCTGTGATGGACTTTTGATAAAGCAGAAGTGTAGTTTCACTGGAGATGTTTTATCTAGAGTGGGTCACATTTTTTGCCAACAGAAACATTGACTTGTGACATGGTCCACAGTAATAAAAACTGACATGGTGCTTTGCTAGTCCCAAATGTCACCCAGAGGACATAGCCAAAATTAACCCGTTGAAGATGGTCTGATTTTGCTTTAATGCGCATTTCCCGTAGACCCTGCAATGAGATATCTCGTGTCTAGTCTTCAACGGGTTAGAGACTTTGATTTTGATTTCTCCTCTCTGACAGTTTGCTGCTGAAGGAAGAAGCCTATGATTTCTTGGAACCAGACACCGTTGAGAAGCTTGTCAAGAAGTACAGTCAGTTTATCAACTTCCCCATCTACTTGTGGGCTAGCAAGGTTAGTGCAATAAAGATGTAACTCCCAATATTAGTTAACTAGGATAGTCTTGATAGAAGTACAGTCAGTTCATCAACTTCCCCATCTACATGTGGACTAGCAATATAAGTGCAATAAAGACATACCTCCAGCATAGGTAACTACATGTATGATATTCCTGAATAAGTTTTTATGTTATATTTGACATGAAAAATAAATTTCACATTGTGTAACCATTTAGATTTGTGCAAATTTCCTTAAATTTTGTAAATCAAAGGTGAAAGTACTCAAGTTGGACTGTGCTGCATGTGATTGTAGAATGATGTTTTCAGTTACACATTGTTGATAATGATTAATTTCATTGTGAGGAAGTATGGACCACATCCATTATCCTGGGTAGCTCAAAATATGTATCCCATGCCCATGAAGAAGCACTGTGTAAGAATTCTTTGTCATTTTTATTATGTCTCCAAGGTGAAAGTGCCCTAGAGGCATCATTTCACCATGTTTTGGGTTGTCTGTCCATCCATGTGTTATTCTATTACTATGATAACTAAAAGACCACTGATCAGATTTTAATGAAACTTGGGACAAGTACTATGTCGTAACTATGAACTGTGTAGAGTTCAGAAGTGAATGATCAAAGGTCACCGGGTCTTTTATATCACCGACTTTGGCTCATTGCTGTTATCATTTATTAACCACTGATCGTATCTTAATGAAACTTGGGCCAAGTGTGTAGAGAAGGAAAGAAACCAGGCTGGATGGAATCATGGGCAGAAGCCAGAGTTGCAGCAGCTGATAAGTCAGAATGGAGATGTTCAGTGGAGGCCCTATATGCCACTGAGCATCTGCAGGATAGGCAAGGCTAGGGTCAAGTATGTTGAATGTGATGCAATGACGAACTGATGAGTATTTTGGTTTTGATAGGTTAAAGGTCACAGGCACACCCTTCAATTACAATATAGTGGAATTGCTGAAGTTAATTCTGAATTTTATACATTCATCAGATGGATTAATGTTACTAGAAGGAAGGTCAGGTGTTAACCAGATTTTGATTTGAATTTCTCCTCTTTAGACTGAGACAGTTGAGGAGCCCATTGAGGATGAGGAAGAGGAGGAAGAAGCCACCGATGAAGAGAAGCCAGAGGGTGAAGATGAAGGTGAGATGAACAATTCAGACCATTTAAAACAGGAAACGCCATTGGCATGATTGGGGGAGAAGTCAAAGTGCCTCAAGAAGCAAATGAGTTGAAACAAGTACCAATATATACACTGTTTATAGTGTATACATGCTGGAAAGATTTGTCTTGAATTTGTTTAAAGAGAAACAAGCATTAATTTACCAGTTTGAATTAATCTTTGACCCTGATAGAAATTGATCCCATAGAAACCTACAAAACATATTTCACTGTCACAGCTTTTTCTGTTATTATCCCCTCACCCGACAAAGTCGGGAGGGGATGTAGAAACGCCGCCGTCCATCCGTCCGAAACACTGGTTTCCGTTCGATAACTTTAGTAATGTTTGATGGATTTTCATGAGATTCGGTATGGAGGTACATGATATCAAAATACAGCCAAGTTTGGTTTCGGAGGTTGCGGCTCAAAGGTTAAAGGTCATAGCTCATTAAATGCAAAAACTGATTTCCGTTCGATAACTTTACTAATATTTGATTAAGGGGTAAGGGTATTTTTGGGGCATAATTCTCCTGTTTATTTATTTGTAAGGAAAATACAATTTAAGCTTATAGCTAATTAAATTCTGCAAAAAATGAGGGGAAAGTCAGCCCTCTAGCTTCTTCCTATCAGATTTTATAGTGGACCAAAATATGTATCACTTTGAAAAGGGGCTTTTTTGGGGTATTGTTTATCAAAATACAGCCAATTTTGGTTTTGGAGGTTGCAGCTCAAAGGTTAAAGGTCATAGCTCATTAAATGCGAAAACTGATTTCCGTTCGATAACTTTACTAATATTTGATTAAGGGGTAAGGGTATTTTTTTGCATAATTCTCCTGTTTATTTATTTGTAACGAAAATACATTTTAAGCTTATAGCTAATTAAATTCTGCAAAAAATGAGGGGAAAGTCAGCCCTCTAGCTTCTTCCTGTCAGATTTTATAGTGGACCAAAATATGTATCACTCTGAAAAGGGGCTTTTTGGGGGTATTGTTTGTCAAAGAGCAATTTCTATGGGTTTCCACATGTAAAGTCTGCAGTAAACTGAAGCAATTAGACTTTCAGTTGAAAGACTTTACTTAGGTTTACTATGACATATTGAATTTGAACCAAAACAAGGGATATATTCTAATTTTGTGGATACTACAAACATTTCAAAGTAGGTGGAGAAAATTTTTCTCACCCCAAAACAGCTATTTTTTGGCTAAAATGTGCAAAAATTTGATTTTTTTTTTCCAAAAATGGTGAAATATACAGGGTTTTAGGTTGCAAAAACTGAAAACACAGATACTTTTACCCTAGAAAAGACTGTATCATTGATGTAAAGGTAATTTTCCCCACTTAAAGGGGAGAAGGCACCGCAACTAATGCAGTATCAGTTAAGAAATAAAGAGGCATTGAGAGTATTAGTGAATTATGTATATGGTGATAAAGATCAGCCTAAATAAGGACTACTGTGTGACACTCATACTCAGCAAGGCCTATAAATTAGTTAATTTGTGTTAATTATGTTTGGCAAAGCCTTACTTAAAGATAAAACTTGCAGAAACAGGTCATAGGGGGAGGAGCTATCGATTCAAACAGGCATACATTACTACGGGCGTGACTAACAGCACGTCGGGTGGCTATGCATCTGTCATGCTTGTCGGTTTCGCAGCAATGTGTACTGTGCGATCTATTGGTGGACACAAAGCCTCAAATGTTTTCCTAATCTTATGTTCCTGTTATTTGCCGGTGCTTCTCCCTTTAATAGTTTACACATGACATTTGATATATGTCACTTAGTCAAAGGTCATACTGTATACGTGGAAATTCGCCGGGGGTTTTTGTTCGCGAATTTCGCGAGTCAGATTATCGGCGAAGATTTCCACTCGGTTAATGCCGCATTCACATCATAAAGCATCACTAAAATCGCGAAAATTAGCGTCGCGAATGCTGAAGATTTAATCCAGAAAACGGAAAATATCTGTCACCGAAAATATTGGCATATACAGTAGCTCATTAAATATGCAAGAAAGCAAATTACACAGTCAATTCAATGACTTAAGTAATGTTAGACAGATTTGATCTCAAGTTAATGCTATGCCAAAGGGCAAAAGTTCAAATTTCATTAACGGGCATTGTAATAACATTGTTTCCAGTTCACTAAAATTCTGAGCTAACATGATGTCCTCATGCAGTTGTGCCTCTGATACGTGTCTATAAAATGAAGCCCTGAAAAAATTGCAGTTTAAAACGATCATTAACTCTTACAAGATCGGTATTTTCGCAATCCATGCACTCTCCTGCAGCGTGCGGGATTGCGCTCATTTCACGCTCAAACGTAGAAAGATTGCATTCACGGGAGTACCGAATTACACTGATTTCCCAACACTAGCAGAAATCTCTTTGTATTGCTTACATTCCTTAAGTACGGGGGTATTATGTTAGATTCTTAAGGAACCAGAAAAATTGATAAATGCAATCCAGGCATCGTGATACAATAGGACAAAGGATTAGTCACAAGTTCACTTTGAAAAGTATTTAAAAGGTCAATTACAATTAGACGCGCTATTCACTGATAATCTCTTCATTCACTTCTTATTTGGTGACTCATCTCTTTCATTAACTTGTAAAACGCCAGGCTTTTGTTTAATTTGTGGTTTACACTGTTGTATTATTTGAATGGAGTTGTATATTTTCAAGCAGGAAACTTAGAACTACATGTATGTTGGTCACAATTAGCCATTACTTTACAAAATTCAGATGTATATTTCCAAACACCCTATAGGCTATGCATTTAGAAGGTCTGTAAAATGTACTTCAACTTTGCTGTATTACATTTTTCCTGAAAATGTTGTTGTGAAAAGTTATTACCAGTTGAAGTCAGTTACTTATTTCCTTTCCCAATACTGAGCGCTCTTTGAAATAAACTCCGCACGCACGGGATTCAGGGTCCCGCGCACAAAGAGTTAAGCGCTTTAAAAAAGTGAAAATCATTGAGAGACTATTCCAGCTGTCCCCCATAGACTGTTGTGTTGCAGAATTTCCTATCGGCTGAGAATATATTAATGTACCAATTTGTATCTGCACATATTGTACTAGTGACATCAAAACTGTCCAAACTTTTGTGTTCTAGGGTGTTTATTTGTCCATTCAAACACTGTCAGATATGTCAGATAGCAAAGTTTGACAATTTTTTAAACGGGTCTTCCACAGTGTTGTATAGCGTCTTTAAATATGCGTATGTATGCTATATGTACCCGGTGAGGGGATGCTACGCTTTGCGTTGTCCTTATTGATTGTACAACAAGGAAAAACTGTATGACTTTGAAATTTGCACAGCAGAAACTTTACACAGTATACTTGATTCTGGGAGCAGTGTGTCCTGAATTGAGGACTACTTCCAATCTTGTCATTTCCCTTTAAGGTTTATTAAAAAAGTCTTGTGCAAATGTATTTGCATTTATAGACATTGATCAAGATTGCAGATGTTCAATAAAAAGAAATCACACTTTGTGTCTGGCCTACACGACAGTGCTTGTTATAAATAAACTAAAATATGAAACTTTGGAAAGTTATACTGCCACTTATCAAAATGTGTATGGGTGAACAATGCACACATTATTTTTACGCAGCTCTCTGGGTGGCAGTGGATATGTTTAAATAAGTCACTCATAGATTTTACACTTCCACACAAAATTATTATCTTGAAGTACAGTTTTTTTTTCAGGGCTTAATTATAGACCTAGTCAGAGACACTAATAAAGATTTATGTTGCTTAGATGTTTAAAAAGCTAGGAACATTGTTAAACAATGCCTTGAAGTAAGATTGAAGTTCCAGAATTTGTTTCCTGGTCAGCAAAGCAAATTTCAGTTGCATTGTGCAAACAGATCTGTTTGAAAATATAGTGTAAGAATCCAGTGTCCAGAGGTGTTTTCTAATCAAGTAGCAATGGTAACAGGGTGAACATTTGGGAGGCCGACAATCATTTCCGCTACAAGGCTACACAAACTTCGCACACATGTGTATTTTAGTTTATATGCTCACAGGACATGTTATTTGTGTTTGATTGTTTGAATGAAACAATTTGAGAAATGTGATTTTTTTTTCTTCTTTTTTTAGAATATGTGTGTAAAATAATTTTATCTGTGCCTTGTGTGATACTGTAGATGTTGAGGTGGAGGATGAAGAGGCCGAGGAGGATAAACCCAAAACAAAGTCTGTGGAGAAGACTACATGGGACTGGCGCTTGATGAATGAGAACAAACCAATCTGGACAAGGAAGTAAGTTTTATGGACCCCCCCCCCCCCAAGTACTTCAACCCACAGCCTCTATCAGATATACCACATTTCTAGAAATTTCTGGAATTCCTGATTTTTGTGAAAAGATGAAAAAATTCTAGATTTTCTTATTTTTTATGTATTTTTTCCAAAAGAGGAGGAGATCTTTAGTGTAAATTTTACAAATTTTGTTATGTTTTACATTTCCTTTTGGTTGTGAAGGCATTGTAACAAAATTTAGGGGCTCGCCCAGGAAAATAAACTTTGTTTATTCCTCGGGCTTGGTCGCCTCGATCTCTAGCAGATGGATGTCAGGAAATGAGGAATGCTGCCAGTGGCATCTCTGCCCTATTCATTATATTGCCTATCATATATCATATCTGATAAATCATGTAGACCATCTATAAATGTCAGTATAAGAGTGTACTTCCCTTCATGTCATAAAATGTAGATTTATTAGTTTCCTTGTAGTAATTACTAAGACAACATGATTAATGGCCTTTTGGATTGAAATTTTTTCCAGTTTTTCATACGATTGACTAAGAATTTTGAGCCTTTTCCTGATGTACCTGAGTAAAATTTGATGTGTCATTTGATTTGTTTGTTTGATTTTACATTCAATTCACTTGTTTTATATACCAATTGATTGATTTGTCTGATTGATTAGTTTGTCATATTTAAAGGCAAGGTTCACCCTGACAAGAACTTGGTTTTAATAAAAGCAGAACAATGAGAGACACACATTAATGAAAGTATGGTGAAAATCCACCGAAGAATAGCGAAGTTATGAACTTTCAAAGTTTCAATTTTGTGACGTCACATGCGAGCAGCTCCCCCATTGTCATGTAACATAAATTCCATAAAGTGCCATTTTCTCAGAAAATTGAAAATGATGTTTCCTGTGCATTCAGTATATAATTAAAAACATTATTTCATACATGCTTCTACGAAAAAACCCATTCAATTATCATGAAGCAATAAAAAATGGCAATTTATTGAATTAATGTTAACATGACATATGGGGAGCTGCTCGTATGTACGTCACAAAATGGCAACTTTGAAAGGTCATAACTCCTCTATTCTTGGCTGGATTTTCACCAAACTTTCATTAATATGTTTCTCTCGCTGTTTTGCTTTTATTAAACCAAGTTGTCGTCAGGGTGAACCTTGCCTTTAACCTGTTGGAGACTAAGTATGAGATATCTTGTGTTTGAGTCTGGAGAATGCGTGTAGTATGAAAATCAAACCGTCTCTAACAGATCAAGCAAGATGATTTTGGACATGTAAAACACTGTTATATTCTTGGAGATCCTGTTAGATATTGACTTATTTTAAAATATCTGAAAGCTTGTAGAAATATGTTGATAATCAAGTTTGTGGCAGACAGGCTGAATAATCTTCCACCCCTTTTCCTTCCCTTAGCCCCAAAGACATCACAGATGAAGAGTACGAGGAATTCTACAAGTCGTTTGCCAAGGAGAGCGATTCACCACTGGCCAAGACGCATTTCACCGCCGAGGGTGAGGTCACGTTCCGCTCCATCCTCTTCGTTCCCAAGAAGGCCCCCGGTCAGATGTTCCAGGAATATGGCAAGAAGATGGACCACATCAAGGTGAGAACAGATCTCGTGTTTCTGGGCCAGCGTAAATCCTCCCCATAATAGCAACAACAGTGCCCAGTCACAAAAGCAGAACAACTTCTGTCACTGCTGCTATTACTGCTACAGCTGCTACAATGACTACCATGATTACTACTACCACCAACACCGCCACCATTACTACTACTACTACAATTTCTACCACTACTTCTACTTCTGCTACTACTAATTTTACTACTTCTACTACTATTTCTACTACTGTTACTAATACTACTTCTGCTACTACAACAACTACAGCTACCATAACTACTACCACTAATACTGCTATTACTACTACTACCACTACTACTACTACTACTACTACTACTAACTACTACTACTACTACTACTACTACTACTACTGCTACTTCTACAACTACTACAGCTACTATTACTACCACTACTACTACTACTACTACTACTACTACTACTACTACTACTACTACTACTACTACTACTACTTCTACAACTACTACAGCTACTATATCTACCACTACTACTACTACTACTACTGCCACTGCCACTACTCCAGTGGTCTCTGCTTAATAGGGTAACATTTCAAGGGGTACTCCTGTGAAATGGGTAAAATTTAGCAAAACATTTCTTATGCTGTTTGTTGAGATTTACTCCACTTATTAGGGTACTCCTATTAAATAGGTAAGTAATGCCTTGCAAATGCCTACCCCATTAAGCAGAGACCACTGTACTACTACCACTACTACTGCTACTGCACCTTATATCTGAGATAATCAGATTTTTAAAAAATTGAAATGAAAGGTTTGGTAACACATTGTAAGTTACAATTTTCTAACCAAAATGACGTGGGAGTTTATGGAAGCTTTTTCACAATAACCTGTTTGTTAGATTAATGATGAATATATTTACGATCATGTCATTTTGCAGAAGATAATTTAGCTTCTCAAATGTGAATCGCAAATTTAGTCAAGATATAGATATTCAGTTTAAAATTCTACACAGCACAATATAACAAAACTGCTGCATATATGCACATTTATTAGTCATATGCAAAATCATCACAAATAGTAATGCGATACCAGGAAAGTATTTCCTCCGTTTGTGTTTGTTTAGAAATGGAATATGATTATTAATAATTGTTGTTCATCCTAAATTTCAATGTGATATGTAATGTGATCAGCCCTGTTAAAATGCTGTAATTACTGGTAGCTGACTCTTTACCTGAGATATGAATAGATTTATTTAGACACAGATGTTATGTGTAATTGAGAATGTAACTGATATATGTTTTTCATATATTTTTTTTAGATGTGTTTCTTGTTCTAAAGTAATTAATGGTGGGGCTCGGGGGAGGGATTCTGCTCGGAGATTGGACAATTTGTCTTAAATGTTTCCAGTCTGTAACTCGACTCGAGGTTCCGGAGTTCACGGAAATTTGATCAAAAAAAGGCCTCATAAAATCAACTCAGTGATGTTTACATGAGGTATCAATTTAAGACTAAACATGTCCTGCCTACGATCAATCTGACCTCCTGTAACAGTCCCAAGAACTATCCGATATCAGCTTTTTCAGCTGTCGCTATAATATCAGCTTGGTTGGGGCAAAAGGTCACAATTCGGTGAATGGGGTTTGGCAACCAGATCCAGGTCCCACCGTTAAATGTAATAACATTTTACAGAGAAAGGAAGAGTAGAGTTACAAATTTTTAGTAATTGTGTTATCTCACAGCTGTACGTCCGTAGGGTGTTCATCACACATGACTTTGAGGACATGATGCCTAAATATTTGAGTTTCATCAAGGGAGTCGTCGATTCCGATGATCTGCCCCTGAACGTGTCTCGTGAGACCCTCCAGCAACACAAACTCCTGAAAGTTATCAAGAAGAAACTTGTCAGAAAGGTAAGTTCATAAAATTAAATGAGTTAAGGCCGCTATACACTGCACGATGCGGCGGTTCACGGTGAGACAGTCATGTCGCGAGTCCATCATGGAAGACTGAACTTGTTCAGTCTTTGCTAAAAACCATCTTGTCCCGTCACGAATCGCTATACATCGCAGGATAAAACGATATTCCTTTGTTGCCGACCGTCGTGTTTTGCGGTGTATAGCGGCCTTTATATTGATTGTTTGAAAGGAAAGTAATAATGAGTGTGTTTACTTTCAAATAAAAAAGTAATATTTACTAATCCAACCATTGTATTCTAAATAGTTAGCAATGATTTTGAATGAGAAAAATATAATCCTATTTGAGCATCAGGTCCTAACTAAGGCAATAATACAATAATGTTTTCAAAGCTTCTTTGAAGTTTAACACCCAGTTGTTGAGGTTTGCTGGTTTTGGAAATTCCAAAAATAGTACTGTGTAGTATGCTTTGAGTCTTTGCAAGTCAGACATATGGAGGTAAGTGATAACTATGATGTGAGTTTCTGTTTATTAGAATTGACATCTTGCTTCTTATTTGTACACTTAAAATGTTGCAAGCTCCTTGCCATACCCTCTTGTATTTCTTTTTAAACCAAGCAAGACACAAATTACATCTAAGAGCAAAAACAACATTTAAAATGAAATTAAATAAACAAGAACAACAAAATAGATAAATAATAGAGTATTTAAAATTTGAAGAATGAAAAACATAAGAATGAATTAGATAAGATAGTACCTAATTAGATAAATAAATACAAATTTTAAAAGTACAATCATGTATTACATTAACCCTATCTAGGCCGAGGGGGGGGGGGTCGAGGAGGCCCCCCCCCTCCGACCGTTTCGCGCAATACGTTCGCAATGCGAAAAGCTCTCGCCGCGATGTTTCATGACTTTTTTCCCCCCGAGTCTCCCGCATCTTTTAAGGCCAAATTTGCGACACGCGGGTATGCGGTTCCAAAGATACGCACAATTTTGTACATGCATGTCGCAGAAAAATTTGCTCAAAAACGTGACTTTGTGTACAATTCCAAAATGATCTCCCAAAATACTCCGGCCTAGATAGGGGTAACTATGTTGTACATAAAAAACACTATATTCTGAAATAAATAAAAGTAATAGATTAGCTAACTAATTAACTAAACTAAATACATATATACAAATAAATATAAATAAATTAATAAAAAATTAATGAGTGCATGCAGGTGTACAGTTAGTAATTTTAGCAATTTGGAATCCATAATTCAAAGCTGGTACATTCTAATACAGTATACCAGGAGCAGCTGAATTCCGTTCCAATAAATGGCAGAGTTTTTGATTTGCAGAGGTTACCATTTTTGTTCAGATTTGACTCAGTGGAAGGAAGATGGGTACAAATGCTGCATTCAAAATTTGTGGGTCACTTGACCTCCGGTTTTAAATATAAATGATAGGCCAGGGCCATTTGCTCAAATTTCATGTGTAGCATATTCTGGATTTCAGGCACTGGCTGTAGCTTTCATCTGCTAATTGTTAGATAGTGAAAGAGTTGCCTGTTTGTGGGATGCTGAGGCCATTTGGCACTGGTCTAGCTTTACTTCTGTTTGTTTCTGACCAGGTACAAGCTTTGATTAGTAGGGAATATGTGTTCACTTAATGATAAAAGAGTACCATCTGGAAACCAGCCTAGTGTAGTGGTCAAGTAAATTTAAATTGATAAACAAGTTGTAATGATGCATTTATTCATATCAAGTTTTAATGGTTATTACAGTCAAACCTGTCTTAGCGACCACCTCTCTATAGCAGCCAACCTGTCTATAGTGGCCACTAACACAATTCCCCTGGAGACAAATTATGTGTTATAGAACCTGTCTATGGCAGCCACCTGTCTATAGAGGCCACCAATTTTGTTTCCCTTGGGTGACCACTATAGACAGGTTTCACTGTATTTTCCAAAAAAATATTTTTCTGTCACAAGGTCTTGTGAGAGGCTTTGATAAGTATTATGAATGATTTTAGCCCCTTTTCTTGGATTGAGCTCATTTCGGGGTGTGCAAATCAAGAACATTCTTTAACCCTATATTAACTGGGGGGGGTCAATTTGACCCCCCCCCTCGACAAATTTCGCGACCACGCCGCCGCGCAAAATTTTTTCACCGCGTCGCTCGCCGACTTTTTACTTTGAAGTCTTGCGCATCTTTTGAGACCGTTTTCGCGAAAATCGGACATACCTTTACGACACTGCGCGACTTTTTATACATGCATGTCAACCCCAAAATTGCTCAAAAACGTGATTTCATGTACAAATCAATGGAAATTGTGTTTTCAGCCAAAAATCATAAATGTATGATTATTTTTGCTTTTACTGGTTGAAATGAATTAATTTTATGCTGTTTATGATTGCAAAAGTGTCCCCAACAAATTTCATCGAAAAAACAATAGAAAACAAAAGGTCGAAAAAACAAGGAAATACATAAGAAATTCACAAAACAATAAAATACATAAGAAATTAATTCCAATTTGGCAAATGTTTTTGTGTAGATAAGAAGATAATGTAAAGAACTTCTCCAAAAAACCATTCTACTACTTTAGTGAGGTGAGCGAACCAAAATTTCAATACACTTATTGCATAATTAATATTAAAAAAAGAAAAAATATTTTTTGAAATTAACTAACATCATTAGTTACATCGTCATCACGTCGACAATTTTGCTCCGTCATCGCACCGCCATCGCCCCCCGAATCTGAGGGGGGGGGCAATTGACCCCCCAACCACAGTAAAACCCGTTGACACATCAGCCCATACAATACGGGATTAATTCCTCCATCCTCCTCTCACAGACTCTGGACAACTAACGAAGACATACGGAGAATAAATGAACATTTCAGTCTACACAGCATTTGATCAACATCAAGCTGGGTTATCCATCGAGATCAACTACCTGGATCCGTCTATCACTGTCTATTCTCCTCCAACTCTTGACCGGAGCAACACAGTCCTCCAGACTAAATTGAAAGTATACAAGGAAACAAGAACAATATATTCATCGCCGGAAACGGTCTCAAGAGGTATAGATGATTCCACTTCATTAATGAAATTAAGGGTGTTCATTTTCTGTTTACAATTGTTCTCTTGATCTCCATACTACTCCGATTATCGATAGTCTAAAAATTTACAGTCTGACTAAAAATTGCAGTCAAACTATGCATTAGTGCTTTAACCTACATATTAAAACGGGGGTATTGAGCCCCCCCTCTCGATCATTCGCGACCCATTCCAAACGCCGCGCAAAATTTTGATACGCCGAATCGCTCACTGACATTGTAGCTTTAATCTTGCTGCATGATTTGAGACTGTTAGTACGCAAAATAAGACTAAATTACACCAGCCGAGCCTATTTCACATGCATTCAACCCAAATCGCTCATAACCACGTGAATTTCCGTGTACACAATCAATGGAAATTGTCGTTTTCAGGCAAAACCCATATACTATGATATATTTTGCTTACTGTTGAATAATATAATTGTATCTTTTATGATTGCAAAGTTCCCCTCTAAATGTCATCCGAAAAAAATAGAAACAAAGCTAAAAAAAAACAAAGAACTCATATAGAAATTAATACTCCATTACGCAATTTTTTGTAGATAATTTAAAATGAACAATGAATATTATCACCAAAAATAGTATTCACTAGCTATTGTTAAATGAATTACCAGGAAAACATAATTTCATGCACTATATAAATAATTATAAAAAAAATATAAAAATAGATTATTTGAAAATCTCGAACTATACAGCTCAGTTTCCTCAGCCTAGCGCATAGCAAATTTCCGCGACGCCGCGAACTGAGGGGTCAATCTTTTTGACCCCCCCTTCCAGATCGGCGCGCCCCCCCCCCCGCCCCCCCCATAAACCTGTCGAAATAGGCATTAAAATATAGGTTAAGAATAAAAAATCAAGTGAGCAACCAATTATCTCACCCATAGACTTGCGTCTATATAATTGATCATTTGCATCTGTGAACTGATCTTTTGGTTGAGTATTGAAACTGTAAGTTGATACTAGGTGTTGATGTACATATGTCATACTAAATGAGGTGAATTGAAGTTGTAGATATTAAACAATTACATTTTTTCAGTTTCTTGACATAAATTCACATCATTGAGATGCAGATGTCAGCAACGCCCATAAATTATACCTTCTTGGAAAAAGTTGGCCATTTACTATATTGACATTTGATATTTTGATTCCAATTTCTATTGAAAAATATTTGATATGTACATGCTAATCCTTTTTAAAACAAACATGTAATAAATAAAATGTCAAAATTTCCTCTGTATCTCACCTAGTTAAAATTCTCCTTCGTGGAGCGCTACCTCCAGGCTACGAGGTGCTTACCTGAAGACGGCCAGTGACGATACTGTATCCCAGTCCCTGCAGGAGTTGAGGGCAGAGTTCCAGAAGGGCCAAGAAGGAACTGAAGATCGCAGCGTGAGATCAGTAGCATGCCAAAGAGATACGAAGAGATGGAGCCACAGTTGAGCTCCTCCTAAATGTTGAAATCACCCCGCCCTTGGGAGAAAATTGGTGAGGACCAATGTCTTCCATTTTTTCATTTGATTGTTTTCATTCAGAGGGATTCCGCGAGAATAGCCCATAATAAGTTTTGCTGCTTTTAGATCTAGTGTCCATTTTTACAGTACTGGTTGTATAAATAAGTGTAAACTCTGAGTACTGGAATCCCCCTACGCCCCCCCGCCAAAAAAAAAAAAAAAAAATTATTGAGGTAAGGTTGTTCAGCTTCCTGTTGCTTAATGATGCAAACTTTTTTAATTTAAAGTTAGCTGCACTGCACTTTTTCCTGTTGTTCGTGAGTAGGAAGATGTATTCCATTCCGTATTTCCCTTTCGCTAATATTTAAACTAATAAGTGACTCAGATATATTGCTATTTACTACTAAGAGAGCCTAACGGTATTATACATTGATCTTGAAGGCATCATAAAACAACATTTCCAGTTAAAAAATCGAGCTACATGATCTCAATGCAACCATTGTCTCTGTAAGGTCCTAAAAAGTGAAATCATCAAGTGAACCAATTTAAGTTCTCGCCCTCCTCCTCCCTGCCCCCCTCCCAAAACTACCATGTTGCAGTGAATTTTCATCGGAATAATTAATTCATTGTGCCTATTTTATCTACATATTTACGATGATAGTATAAACTGTCTAACTTTGTGTTCTAGAAGTTTTTTCATATCAAGTTAATATGTCAATAAGCAAGTTTGACAGTATTTCAAGATGGCTTCCACATGATATGTATGCTATAAAATGCTTTGAGTACTGCTGTTTTTCTGTATTCTCAATCAAAAGTCCAAGTCTCAACCGTTTACCTGATTCACCGATCGCGCCCTGGTAGCCAGCCAATAAGACGTCTGGTCACATCGGAACTATCATGAGCACAGCATACGCACAGGCCAACAACCTAACACAAATGAGTAGCCAAAATAAATGTTAACGCTTTGGGTCTAAGGTTACCGTTATGCTGAGAAGATAATAAGTTCATACCTTTTAATTTAATATTAGTGATCATTGAAATCCTACCATGAATTGCGGTAAAAATAATACACATTGAAACAACCGAATGATAAAATTCTCGTTCAATAGCATTGATTTGCAAAACATACAGGTAAAAAGAATATACATAAGTCCCAATATGAACAATCCAGGCTTCACCCAGACTGAAATTATTATATCCTGAATTGCTGAATTGAGTGTTTAAGATTATCTTGGCAAGTCAAATTAAGTTTTAAAAACCTTAAGAGTTAGAACAAATATCTGGGCTGGTGACTTTGAAATCAAATCGCCTATGGTTAAGAGACACGAACCAAAACTGCAATAAGGCCTAAAAAAAAAAGTGTTGTATTGAGAACCATACGAAACAAAGGTAGGTAGGGCGTTGTTTGATTTTATTTCTTCCTTTTTATAGGCCCACTATCACGCCAATGCTTCACTTTATAAACTATAAACTACAATCGTCAACAATGGAAGCATATTTCTTGGGCATAGTTCTCAAATGAAACATTCAAGCATATGAGGAACTGAAATATTGCCAATGTGCCCGTACCTTAACCCATTTAACTGACTATCCACCCGGTTTATGGGGGGGGGGTCAATTTACGCCCGCTCAGATCTCGCGCCGATCGGCGATCGCCGGAAAATTGCATCCGAGCAGCGATTAAATATACAGACTTGTATAGAATTGAAAAAAAAAAATATTTTCTATTTTTTAAGTAAATTTAAGGCAAATACTTATGAAATTTTTTTCTTTCGCCTATAACTACTTATAACGCCTATAGAATCTAATTGTGATTAAAATATTTTTTACAGTCTAACAATTATCTACAAACCATATGCGAATTAGGAATTAAATTTTAAATTAGTTTATTGTTTGTGATTCTATGTATTCTTGTTTTTTCGACCTTTTGTTCTATTTTTTTCGATGAAAATTTTGGGGACACTTGCAATCACAAAAGCATAAATTAATTCCTTCAACCATATAAAGCAAAAAATAATCATACATTATGATTATTGCTAAAAAACACATTTCACATTGATTGACACGAATCACTTTTCGAGCAATTTTGGGGTCTGACATGCATGTTATAAAAAAGTCGCCAGCGTCGTAACGGTATGTCCGATTTCGCGAAAACGCTCAAAATGAGGGCAATGAACTGAAAGTTAAAAAGTCGCAAGCGACGCGTGAAAATTTTGCGGCGCATGTCCGAATTCGTGCGAGGGGTCAAATTGACCCCCC
>JZLH01S0605293.1:3746-15078 GCA_001188425.1 Eucidaris tribuloides | reverse complement strand
TCCTTTTGTAATTCAGAATTGGTTCCAAAGTTTTAGCAAGCCTTATCTACTTAAAACATTGTACAGATATCTGGCAAGCAGGATTATTGTTCTCAATCGTTTCGTTTTGGCCATGTAGCCATTATGGGGCTAAAAATACATATTTTGGTTGAAAATCATTTTTAGGAGTTCTGTACCAGAATTTTCATGGTGGTGGCAAAGTTTGGGTGAGGACAATCGAGTTGACAAGTGTATTGATTTCCAAACGTATTCTCATTGATACCAATCATGACTTTTTGATTTGGAGGGAATTTTGGGGCAAAAATTTCTTTTTGTATCATTTTGGGGGTAAAAAGTGAGATTTAGGGCAAAAACTGTGTCGAAGACGGTGGGAAACGGATGACTTGTGTAAAAGAACATACAGATTCCGTAAATCACTTTTATTAATCATTTCCTCTGGTGTTTTGCTCAAGTTGACCACATAAATGACTTTTTTTCTTCGTTGTGTGTTTACAAAGGGTTTTGAAGTTCATTAATACAACCGTTAGAGTGGTGGCAATATTCTTGTGAAACTAACTCATTTGAAGAGTGTAACGAGTCTTCAAAGTAGTTTTATTGACATGAATAACAATACTCTGATTATTTTGGCAATTTTGGCGACAAAATGACAATTTTTATCTTCTTTAGCAACAATTATAAATATGGGATCAAAACTGGTTTCGCGATGGGTGAAACTAGCGTGACTTATGTAAAGAAAACTGCAGACCATAAAAACATTGATTATTAACTCCATCCTTTCGCATTTTGATCACTTTACTCACTTTGGGGGTAAAACATGATTATTTTAAGTTTAAATTGTCATCAATATCAGAATCAGAGACCACAATTATTCAAGCATAGGATAAGGGTAATGAATACAATTTAATGTTATGCAAGGTTATTCCTATTGCTTGCTATAAAACTTGACGAAGAAGAGTGGAAGCATATGACGACTGCAATACAGGCGAATTGTTCCAAGTATTTAGCTTAATACAAGTGAAAAATGTGCTAAATAAATTAACGTCCTTTTTGCATGTGTGCTAATATGCTAATGTTTTCTTGAACTTCCATGTGTTGGTCGGAATAAGGTCAAATTGGTTATTTTTGGCAAAACTTCTTTAAATGACCAATTGTCATGAAAGGGGAATTAAAGTGACCAGTGTACATGTATGCACCTTCATACATGTATGCACCTTCATGCAGACAGTATACATGTATGCACTTTCATGGTACGTATGATGTGGTTGTTTATAAGTCATTATTTATGTATCATTTTATTTATAAATTATTCCCCAGAAATTATATTCGTCCAAAAGTCTTTAAATAGCCAAAACACATCACATGTAATAATATTGTATATTTTTAATCTAATTAGTACATTTTATACATTAAAAGTTAAACCCGTCCCGTTCCTGAGTGGAACATCGGGCGGCGCCTATCTTCGTTTCAGTAACCCTAGGCAACATGGCTGCACAAGACAGTTCGACTACAGTAGGGGGGGGGGGGTAGTCCTCTGGTAGTCCCATGCGTTTAACTCCCTACACCATCTAGATATCCGAGCGCCAAGCTAGAGGCAGTAGGTACCACTTTTATAATGGTCTTTGGTATGACCCGGTTGGGGCTTGAACCCGCGACCTCCCGGACCAGAAGCGGACGCTCTACCACTGAGCCAACTCGCCCGGTTCCCCTTTATACATACCCTTCATAAAACCCTTTATGATCAGTAATAATCATAGAGTTTGAACAAAATGACAAAATAGATGTAGGCCAAAAATGGCCCCAAAAATCACTTTACACGTTTCTTTTTTGTTTTTTATTTAAATGATTATTGATGATATTATAATTATTCACAAGGATAGGCTGGTCACAACTTTGGAACCAAAACTGAGTTGCCAAGGAAAGAAATGTGATATTTCCTTACCTAAACTGAAAAGGGGAAAACACCTTTCTTGGTCCAAACAGTGGGTAACTTGATCAAAATGTGGAAGGATGAGGTAAATTAGAATGTTTTCTTGTGGTCTACATTTTTTAAACATAAGTCCTGCTTGTTTCACCCTACCGGAAATTAGTCTTAACCCCACAGTAATAAATTTGATAAAAAATGATGAAATTGCAATTTGTCCCCAAAATCGACAAAATAATAATGTTGTTATTCGAGTCAATAAAACCGCTAACAGGGGTATCTAAACTTTTCAACTAAGACCAGTTTCCCCAGAAACTTGGAAAAAGTGGGAAAGTTTCATTTCAGACTCCCAACACCTTTTTTAACAAAATGATGAAACTATACTTTTTTGGCCCTCAAAATGACCAATTTGATCAAAAGACCAAAGACTGACTTTGCTAAAAAGGATGTTTTAATATCTGTATTTTCTATTACACAAGTCATGCGTTTCCCAAACATTTAAGAATTATTTTTTGCCCCAAATCTCACTTTTTACCCCCAAAATGATACGAAATGAAATTTTTGCCCCATAATTCCCTCCAAATCAAAAAGTCATGATTTGTATCAATAAGAATACTTTTGGAAATCAATACACTTGTCAACTTGATTGTCCTCACACAAACTTTGCCATCACCATGAAAATTCCAGTACAGAACTCCAAAAATATGTTTTTCAACCGAAATACATGTATGTATGTTTAGGCCCCATAATGGCTACATGGCCAAAACGAAACGATTGAGAACAATAATCCTGCTTGCCAGATATCTGTGCAATGTTCTAAGTAGATAAGGCTTGCTAAAACTTTGGAACCAATTCTGAATTACAAAAGGAAAATCTTATTTTTCATCCAAAATGATAAAATTGGACATTTTGTCCCGAAAATAGACAAAATAATCAGAATGTTGTTATTAGAGTCAATAAAACCTCTAACAGGAGTCTCTAAACGTTTTAACTAAGACCAGTTTCCAAAGAAAATTGGCAATAGTGGGAAAGTTTTATTTCTGAACCCAACACCTGTTTTTATCTAAAATGTGAAAATATACATTTTTTGGCCCTCAAAATGACCAATTTGATCAAAAGAACAAAGGCTGACATTGATTTTAAAGGATGTTTTGATATCTGTATTTTCTATTCCGCAAGTCATGTATTTCCCAAACATTTAAAAATTGGTTTATACCTAAAATCTCACTTTTTACCAAATACGATGAAAAGTGACATTTTTGGCCCCAAAATTCTATCCAAATCAAAATGTCATGATTCGTATCAATGAGAATACATTTAGAAACCAATACACTTGTCAATTACGATCGTCCTCATATAAACTTTGCAACCACCATGAAAATTCCCGTACAGAACTCCAAAAAATGATTTTTGACCAAAATAGATATTTTTAGCCCCAAAATGGCTGAAATGGCCAAAACAAAACGATTGAGCACAATATTCCTGCTTGCTAGATATCTGCGCAATTTTCTAGGTAGATAAGGCTTGGTAAAACGTTGGAACAAATTCTGTCTTACAGAAGAACAATCTTATATTTCACCCAAAAATGATAAAATTTGACATTTTCTATCAAAAAGTAGCCGATCTGACTAAAATGTCTAAAATGGGTAACTAAGACTGCTTTCATTGGAATCAGCATCCTCTTTTACATAAGTCAGGGCTACTTCACCTTACTGATGCACAGTTTTGACCCCCAAATCTGATTTTTACCAAAAATAATAAAAATAGTCATTTTTTGCCTAAAAATGGCCAAAACCCTGAAAATGTCATGAGTGCGGTCAATAAGACTGCGTTTTTCGGATTTAGCACAAAATTTTACATAGGATAAGACTTTCAAACCTTCCCCAGCAAAAATTCTGATTAAAGCCAGTTATCCCCTAGGGTAATTCGTCTATATAGTGTGGCACAGGAAGAACACAACACTTGCGATCGCTAATTTCTGCTACATCATTGGCAAATTGTAATTAGTTTTTGTTTCATTGGTAAGAACATTCCAACAAAATGATATCATGATCATTATTTTTTGGATCCTAGGGCCATTTTTCTGAGGCAATGTCACTTCCCAAATTTCCTGCTTTTTCCACGCCAACGATGCTCGGAATACCGAAATATTATTTTCGTTAAGCCACGTGCGCATAGATCAATAGCACAGGCAGACAAACCCAGAATGCCTGCTTTGATAAAAAATAAAGGCAATGTGAGGAATGGCGTTGTCTTTGGCACGTAACATCGCGAGAAAACTGCAGTTCCCGAGGAGTGGAGTGACAAAAAGTAGGAAACTTGGAAATGACATCTTGTCTCAGAAAAATCGGCCCTAGGATCAAAACGCACTCTGACAAGCAATCAATCGATCATGATCTTTTGTGGATAAAAAGAATGTTTAACCAGAAAAAAAAACAAAACAAAAACAACAACCAACAACAATAAAAAAACAAAACAATGACATTTTGCGATATGTTATGAAATTCTCAGGATCGCAGTGTATGCATTCTTTCTGGGCACCTTGCGACTAGTCCTACAAATTATGTTAGCCCGATGTTTACCTTTTAGCATGCAACATGAACCAACATTCTAAACTATTTGCCACTGACGTGATCGCCAAAACTATCCCGCAGACACGCTAGTCAGTACAGTTAAATAACCCAGTCCGGTTTCAGCAGGTCATCATGCGCAGGAGAAGACAGACAACGCTTAATATTGTGAAATATAAATATCAGATATGTTGATTTTTTAACATCGAGTGATAGTCTTACACAAAAATAAGAAAATTGGGAGAATATTTATTCTATGCCATGTATTGTCAACTGACAGAACTCTTCACACATCCGTCGACAAAGTATACATATGTCGTGCACACGGAAACAGCAGAAAACAGTCTCAATGCAACCCATCAGAATCAGAATTATCTTTATATCAGCAAAGAAAAACTTTCATATCCCACGTAGAAAAAAACGGCTTGCAAAGCTGATTGGCAGAAACGACATCACGTGACAAAACAGTTAGGCCTAAGTATTATTGGTAACCAAAAATGTCTATTGGTAATGTATGATGCCACTTAACAGTATAAAGACAGGAACGTCTTACATTCTAAACGGCAGTTAGTGGCCTTCCGGCGGACAGCTGAGATTCATAAAGATTGTTCGATCTCAAGGCTACCGTATACTCTTATTTTGCTACCGTTAAACCAAACCGTGTACGCCTTCCATACTATACGTGCGCAGCGAAGTTGCAACTTGCGCGCACAGCGTAGACTAGGCGTAGACGTACGTGCGTAAATTAAGCATCGATATGAAACAAAAAGTGATTTATAAAACATTGCTCCAGTGCAGTCCTGATCCTGTACTAGCGTGACCACAGCACTAATGTGCGGCACCACATTCCTCAACAGACCAGCCAAATTTTAATATTTACCTTTTTTATGAAAGACTGTTCTGCAGTCTAATTGAACTGTTGGTAAATGTTGTGGACTGCACGTGCGCAGATATATGCCCCATTTTCCCATATGTTTATTATGAATTCTTTCTTTTCTATTCACCCTCCCCTTTTCTTTGCCTTTTGCCCTTTTGCATCCCGTCCTAAATTTCTGCCGGGAGCACACGCTCCCTGCCCACCCCCGTAGACACGCCACCGAGCTACAGAATAACACTTGGACCCAAATCAAACAAGCAAGTTCAAAATTTCGTGAATTCTACTTCCCCGTGTATAGTTAAGGCCACCGCACACTACACGACTTTTGTCGTACGACTGTACCGACTTGGATCCGAAATAAAAAACAAAGCTTATATTTCGTATACGCTGATTTATTTCCGGGATTTATTTCAGATGCAAATCGGTAAGTCGTGCGACGGAAAATCGCATAGTGTGCGGTGGTCCTTAGATGTATGGCTAGATACAAGAAATGTCCTTCTCCCAAACCTCTCTAAAATGGATTTAGGGCCATTTGGTAATACGCTATTCACACTTAGAAATACGGGCGCAAATTGGTGTGCGTGCACAAATCGTCGCCCGGCTGGCAGAAGGGCGTTAGCGAATGCTCCAAGCAGAAGGGCGTTAACAGTCCGGTTGGCAGAAGGCGTTAGCAAATGCTCTAAGCAGAAGGGCGTTAACAGTAAATTGCCGCTAATTTGAAACCCAAAGGCTTATTCAATATTTTCGCCTTACAATAGTGATAGAAGGATTTAAAAGATTACAATACTTTGATTTCATGTGAAATTAGCCAATAGTTGTCACGTTACAAGCAATTTACTGTTAACGCCATTCTGCTTAGAACATTTGCTAACGACCTCCTGCCAGCCGGATTGTTAACACCTTTCTGCTTAGAGCATTTGCTACGCCCTTCTGCCAGCCGGGCGACGAAATGTCTCAATATCAGCACCTGGCCATTCTGCATCCTTAAGGTGGATTTTAACCCTAAGGGGTTCAAAATTACACTCATACAGGTGCTGCTATTGGATGAATTTGTGCACCCAAATTTCTTATTGTGTAATAATTATCATTCGCACATATAACTTACCTGGCGTGGCACAGTATAGATTGACATTTCTGTCAGCAACGTGTGGCAATTGAAGCTGCGATGGACTGTCGGGTGACACGTGCTTGGGTAAAAGTTGTATGACGTCACCGTCATGATCAGCCAATGGTACGGCAGGGCAGGAAAGGGAGGCTATCATTGGACAGACATCAAGACCTGTCGCTGTAGTACAGAGATGAAGTAAGAAATAGAAATGACGAGCTTATTAATACAGGCAATTATTAAGTGAAAAAAGACAAAGAAAGAAAAGGGCAAGAGAGAAATAAAAAAGGAAAGTAAGAGAGAAAGAGAGAGAGAGAGAAAAAGTGAGAGATGAAGACAGGACCAAAAAAGAAAAAGGAAAAAATGTGAATAAATGAATAAATAAAGTTCATAAATAATCAGAAACTATCGTAACTACATGCTTTTATTTCTCCCCATAGCTTAAATAATGTCTATATTTTGTTTTCATTATAATTATATTGTCACATTGTATATATATTGATTATGTTGTGTGTTATTTGTGTATGACGAATATGTATTTTGATTTGTCAATAAATGCAGAAACTTCTGCTAAAATATGAATTAATACACATGAATATTGGTGGATAAAATCAGTAACTATTTAACGAAATAATCGAATCAAATAATAAATATGTAAATAAATGCATTGATGAATTTCCCTCGAAATAGCTATTTCATCTATACAGCGTGTCTCAAACAAGATTGTACAATTGAAAAGCATGGTCTTTGTTGTGAAATGTTATTTTCATCAACATCAAGGGTATACTTTTGGCTTTTAAATGCCGTTTGTTCTGTTCAGTTTGGTTGTTTACATCTCGAGATATGTTTAGTTGACAACGAAAAGGTAAAATCACAATTGTGCCACTACTACATGCAGTCAATGAATGCATCAAGCCCTCTTCCCTAAGAAAAGTGGAACAAATGAATTTACCCTTTCGTGGTTAACTAAACATACCTCGTGATCAAAATAAGCAAAGTGAACAGAACAAATGACATATGAAAGTTGAGACTATGCCCTGACTTTATTGTAAGCAACACGTCACAAAATGTTTTATAATTGTCAAAGAGGGCGCTTTCACTTGCACAATTTTTGTTTTTGGGACACACTGTATATCCCTGAGGAAGTACAAACGATTTCAGTATTGTGGTCCGTCGGTCAGAGCAGCAATTTGAATTCCCAAAGCGCTTAGAAACGGTACCAATACTGAAAATAATCTGATCTCAGACCATAGGCGCACGGAATGGAGGGAGGGGGGTGTTGAAACACCCTTTCAGTACCAAAAACGTCATCCATGCATTGGTTTCAAGTAGGTTGGATTACTGTAATAGTTTATTTTTGAGTTTACCCAGCAATAATACAAACTACAGAGGGTACAAAATGCATGTGCTAGATCGGTCTGTAACTCTCCTCGTTTCTCACACTGTAGTCCGTTTCTAGAGTTGCATTGGTTACCAGTGAAACAAAGAATCATATTTAAGACTCTGTTGATAATATTCAAAGCAATTCATGGCAAGTCACCAGTATACATACAACCGCTTTTAGAATTAAATTCATCCCACTCAAATGACACTATCGCCTGCGATTCTCAATATAATACACTACTGAAATCCATCAGCGAGGTCAAATTACCCTTGGTAACAAGCATTTTTGTATGCTCCCCCAAATATGAAAACTCCATTGTTTGTGTACATCACTTCGCAAATGAGTTAAAAATCTAAAAACACTTTTATTGTCTTATTGGCAACTTAACCTGAACTGTGTTATACAAAAATATTTATATTGTTATGCCAGTAGAAGTATATTATTATAGTATCTGCCGCATAACAGTGTCGTCCAGAAAAAAAGGAAACCGGATTTCATCGCAAAATATCTCTATCATAATGAATATTTCTTCATAAATTAGATCCATATTGTTAAAGCTCTTCCTCTTCTTTCATTTAAACATTACTTTTATCAATCGTTCATGCATAATGAACTAAAACAATGATATTCGGTTACCAAAATTTCATTTCACGCGCATTTTTATTTTTCCAATCTTTGAAGTCCATTTCATGTAAAAAATGATATTGTTTTGAATAAATAAAAACACATGACGTAAAATTGAATTCTTTTATATGAACCTCAGGCGTAAAAAATAAATAGTATGCCGGAGAACAAGTAAATATTTAAAACATGCCTGTTTTACGCGTATTTTTTAAAGTGAAAATTTAAGAACGAGAGCACAGACACAATAAGGATCACTCACGCTACTCAATAATATCTTGCTCCGACACAACAATAAGCTTCATCCGAGTCCTGTCGCAAGCGGTAATTTATTAATTGCTGTGTCCAATTCCGAAAACCTGTTAATGAATTGATTTTGAACCATTCTTTAAAGAAGCATCATTTCAAATTGTCTTTTCTCACTGATGCAACGCTAATTTTTCACACAATGTGTTATCATATCGAATAAAAATAATAAATCAGCTTTTCAATGGTGCCTTTCAATTTCGAAATACTCAAATAATATTACATTCAAGCATAAAGTTGAATTATCAAATCTTGTCGAATAATGAATTTATACCTGTTCCTTTTATGTCTTTCCCAGCCAGTCTGAATCTGAATCATCCGTGACCGTATCAATATGAAAGAGGAGAAATAGCTTCCAACCATGTACACTTATCTTTCTCATATTTTATATAATATTGAAATATCTTCATCAATCTCGGTTCCTTTTTTCTTGACCGACACCTTCAGAATTCCTTTATTATTTATTATTATTATTATTCAGGAAAAGTGTGTGTTTAAAACACACTCACATTTCATGCAAACACCATTTTTTCTTGAAAACACCACCCTTTTGGCTGGGCGAACCGGTTCCCTTAGGAAATTATTTCGTTTTATTTTTTGGCAGCGTACCCTCCTCCCCTCCTTTTGACATTTCTGCCACTGCTGGCCGTGAAATATTTTGCCGTCGGATTTGGTTGTACATATTTTTGTTATTGTCCGTACCCCTTACCCCCTCCCCCTTATAGCTAGCACACACACACACACACACACACACACACACACACACACACCACACACACACACACACACACACACACACAACACAACACACACACACACCATCACACACACACACACACACACACACACACACACTTTATCACTTTTCTCCAGCTGGTTGACCGCTGAACTAGCATGGTTTGGCTGCGGATAAACACCCCTTTGAAAATCATACGTACGCCTATTTCTCAGACGACACCTATCTTGGGTGTTTATCATGACCACATTCGTCAAAGTTAATGATGATTATAAACAAATTTACATAGGGCCGAGGATATTCATGAGTCCTATATTGAAAGCCATTGAAAGGCGCAGGGCGTCGATCCATTTTTCGGATAGGCGGGGGGGGGGGGGCAAAGTGTTAAAACCTTCGGCGCGCTTCACGCGCCAAAATTGCAATTTAAGAAAATTTGAAAATTGCGTATGCTTGATAGTATTTTTATGCTAATTTTAAAGTAATAGGCTAACATTGTGGAGCTTCAATTAAAAAAAAAATTGTCAAACTCTGATATCTGAGCTACATAGTATTGTTCAAATGGACAAATAAACACCCTAGAATACAAACGTTTGCAAAGTTATGCTTCCCGTGGCAAGGAATGCATGAATAAACAATTTCTACTCCGGTGAATGATAAAATAGCCTAGATCTGCACACAGTAAGTCTGTGGGAGGAAATAGGCAGGTGAATCCGGTCAATTTGAGTGCTTGTAGATGGGCTATGCAGTTTCAAAATAGCCCGGGCTATTTAGGGTTAAAGCACTAAATCATCATTTGTGAGCCGCTCCGACGGTAGGAGGCAAAAGTCGCAAAAATCATTTTCTTGTTTTTGCTTGATTCAAAATCTCCATATTTTTAGCTTGATAATGATATATAACACTTGAAATATACGCAAAAGGAAAGGGGCGAAAAACGCGACCGAAAGTTCAATTTTTAGACAGCGCGCCAAGGAAGTTAACGGAGAAATTGGCGTTTAAAGTTTCGCCATGAATTCAAACTCAGTCGGGCGCGGGTGCGCCCTTGAATTAGTGATATAATTCCTAGAAAGTCCTTAGCGACCGGGACTTCACCTGCATCAAAAAGGTTGAAAATTGGCATGGTAACAGACTGTACTCTTGTCCAGTTGTATGCAAAATGTCAAGTTCATTTATTAATGTTTACAGTGGAAAGTTTAATGATGAATGTGACAATGTAAAACGGAACTACCGCTAATTTGCAGCCATTCGACGCAAATGTGTCGCTACAATCATAGCAATCTTTAATCAATCTTAATATAATTCATTACGGGAAAAAAGTGTTTTCATTGTTTTGATATTGATTATGTCCTAAAATTTTAAAAAGAATAACAAACACAAACACCGTATGTAAATTTAACGCTACAACCCAGTTCTTGCTGCATGTCACTGTATAGCCATTTGCTACGGCAATTATACCCACAGCAGTTTTTGTTGTCGTTTCCAGTTTTATGAGAGAACATCACTTTTAGCTTTCACTTGAGTCATGTAAGAATTGCAGAGGACGAATAGTTAATATGCGAGATCGTTATTTGTGAAGTCTGGAAACCAATGATAATTTGTGTGAGATCGTGCGTTCTGTATTTTTTTTATAATTCAAACACACCACATTTCCTATAGCAGAAATAAAAATAATTCCATAACAATGCATGAAATCCTTCATTGTATGCTATACTGGTTCTCTTTTTAATTATCCATGTGTTTTGCTGGTAGAAGTACAAGACCATGTACATGTATATAACTTATGTAGTATGGGTATGTTTCTCGTAGACCCTTTTA